>JALHLI010000181.1:0-38056 GCA_023349425.1 Anthopleura sola | reverse complement strand
TTCAAACAAATTACCTCAATCTTTTAATACCTATTTTATTGAAGTAAGTAAAACTCACAAGGATCAGACTAGACTTGCTAGTAAATCCTCCTTCTCTCTTCCAAAGGTGCGAACTAATTTTGGAAAGTTTAATATAAGATATATTGGTGCACAAGTCTGGAATTTAGTTGATGAATCCCATTAAAAAGTTAAGCAAAAATGAATTTAAAAAGAAACTGAAAAGTGATCTACTCAATAATTATTCTGTTTGAGCTCTTATTTAATATTTAATCATTTATTATTTATTGTCTTATACTATTAATAACAATTATAGTTCTTGATCCTTTTGTAATTGTCTATTGTTTTGATCTTGCTATCTATAATTTATCTATAAAGTTTTAATTTGCTTTTCTTGTAATATTACCACTTATTATGACTGTTTATATATTTTTCCTTCTCTTTTCATCCTATTTATCCCGACCATTCATAGTCAATATTGTATATAGCTAATTACCTCGACTAGCCTTAAGGTTATTGTAATTAGCTAACAACCAACTTCTAAGTTTTAATTATTTCTTTTTGAATATATTGTAATAATAATTAAGGTTGTAAATAAAATTGTTGTTGTTGTTGTTGTATGTGCTTTTAAAGTAAAATACTTTTAAAAGACGGAATTTCCACTAAGACCAAACAAAATCGAAAAAACGTGGCACAAGATAGTGAACAAATCCCACCACGTTTCTAAGGGGTATACTAAAGGGTACCAATGGACAAAGTATGAAGGATTGTTTTGCCGCTGCTTACAAATTATAAATCGCAAAGCATTGCCATTTTTCCTAACTGAATTATAGCAAGCTTTACATTCTATCATATCAAAGAGTATAGTTCATACATAACATGATTTTGTCCAGATCTTTCTGAGAAGTAATTTGAACTGGTGGACTTGAGCCATCTTTTCGAAGATATGTGGTTCCATATCTGGTCCAGATAAACTTGCAATGATATTTTTTCTTTGCTTCAAGACACTTATTAAATAGTTGTCTGTTCTTTGGGTAGCGTTCAAAGCCAGGTAGATTGGTTGTTGTGTACTTACCGCGCAAGGTGGTTCTTGCATTAGAACTCGTCTCTTACTTGTCTTCTTGTAAACTTGATAATGATGTTCGGCGGTCCTGAATTGGGACGATACATTTTTCAGTCTGTGAGTGACTGAAATGTCGTCGTCATCGAGCTCAACATCCATAAGAGAGCCAATGCTCTTTATAATTTCATCGGTGTGTTCATCCTTCGTGGTCAGGATGCCTTTGATTTCTGAACAATCACGCCTTCCATATTGTTCTTGATCATTGATGTCTTGATTTCATTGAGAAAGTTCGTTAGTCTAATTCAAGACTTGCGTTTTAAGAAGATGTTTTTCTATTTGAAGTGAATCTACAGTCTTTTCGAGCTTTATACTCTTTTCCTTCAAATATTCATAACTCTTTGAAATAAATTCCAGAGATTTGATCAATGGTTGGATTTTCTGATCGAGCAGAGCTCGAGGTTATTATCTCTTTTATTTAGTGTCTTGAGATGATTTTGAAACGTTACTAAAGATGATTGGCACCAAAAAATAAAGTACGGCAAGACAATCATAGAAAAGAAAAAAAGTTAACGAAGCTAGAAGAAGTACAACATCGACGCCGCTGACCAAAAAACCACTATTATTATTGTTATTGTTATTTCTTCAATACCTGTTATTTATCAGTTATTCATTGAGCACTTACATTATACTATTTCTTTTTCAACAGCTTTTTCCTGGTAATGTAGACGTGAATACTGTAAAGACAAATGTCCTAGACAGTCCAGTTGACGCCAGGCTTATAAGGTTTATACCAACGAAGTATTATAGAAGGAAAGCACTACGTGTGGAAGTATATGGACTCAAGAAGCTAGGTCTGTAGATATGATGGTTATCCATTCACCCTTTCACCCACCCTTTAATCGATTTTTTCATTGTCTATTATTCTATACTTTGTTCTATTTACATTTACGTTGTGACTTGTACATCAGTTATAGTATTTTGTCTTTTTACAATTCATCCATCCATTCATCCGTCTGTACGCACGTCTATAGAAAATAGGTAACACCACAGGGATCCCAATTTATAAGTAATACTCTATACTATTAAGATCGTTGTCAGTACGTGCGCACTGCTTTTCGAAAAATGGAAGTAGAATAATCGTTGTTTTAATATCAGGAAAAACCTTTCCAGATTTGTAATCTTTTGCTAAATAACTATAGTATCTCTAGGCATGTAATATATTTTCAGGTTCAAAACCTTATTCCTTTCAAAATTACCGCGAGATAAATTAATTTTGCCATAAAAGAAACACACTCGCTAAACTACCATCTCAGAGCTAAAAATGTTAACACAAACACAAACCAGCTGCACCAAAAAACTAAAAGCAAAAAGGATTGTTGTCGTAATACAACCTCATCCCACGTTTTCACATAAATATATTGATTGACTGATTGATTGTGTTATGGAGAAGAACTGCACGAGGACGTCGTGTGTTGGCTCAAAGGTTTATTTGTACTCCAACTCAAGGCTAAATCCAAATCTAAATCTAGTTTTACAATCAGCTCCTATTTATATTGAATAATTATATTAATCGATCTTAATTGGTTGTCAATCATATCTACTATTAATTAAAGAGTATTTGCTATTAACTAAGGAATATTTTGGGGGCGTGGCGCTGGAGTAAAAGTAGATTATTTTGGTATACGAAAGCCGAATAATAAATCAATCAAGAATCCCTTAAAGTACGATTTGTAAGAAAGCGATTGGTGCTAAGAAGAACAAGTCTTATGCCAGTAAAGGCAATTAAGGCTAAGCTCAAGAGCTCGTTTTAACCTTAATAACCCCGGAAATATTTGTTAATATGCGTAGCTAACCTGTCGGGACATGACCAGCGAGTTGCCTAAGTTCAAGGTAGCTCAAGGTCAGAATAAGTCTAAGTCAGGCTAAGACTTGCCTTTATAACTATCGCGGGTTTGTGAACTATATTTGATATGCGCCGAGTTAGCGCTCGTCTAGTTAATGAACTATAAAAGCATTGTAAAATATTCGCCAAATTTCTGTCTCATAACAATTGATTGATTGATTGAGCTGCTCTCGCCCAAGTCTTAAAAGTCATTTATCTAGTGTAATTCGAAGTCGCATATACTTCAACTTTTTCTTTCTCTAAATTGTTGGTAAAACGCGTGTTTTGTCTTGCAGCTAGGTCCGCTTTGCTAAGCAACGAATAGCGCTGTGATTGGTCGGTTCGTGCGTGCACTAGATTCCGCGATGGTTTTCTTCTCAATTCAGTCTTAGCAAATCAGCGCGAGGGAATTTGTAGCCATCAGTGATCAGATGTCCATGCACTTTGACTCGAAATCTTTCCAATCTCGCGAAAGTCTTGAACTTCCATATTATAAACTGAGCAAAATACTGGAAAATATTAGCAAAAAGCGAAACAAGATATATAGGAATAGCCCCGTAAAGGTAGATTTCTTCAACGCCTTTTATAGGCATGATCCGGCAAAAGTTAGTGTCGGTGGTCAGCTTGAACAACATGTCATTTTAACTTCTTGATTCAGTATTTTGCTTCCTTTTCCCAAGCTTTAACATAATTAAGAAACTGTCTCTGTAAAAATCGCCCACTGAATTTCGTTAAAAAAAATTTTTTTTCTCAAACTCTGGCCATTGAAAGACTTCATTGAGTTAATCTATGAATCGAATTTGGTTTGGTTGTAAAAGCTTTTTTGACTGCGCTAGGAGCCGTTACGATTTTGACTGCCTGGGGCAGGTCTTGAGCCTACGTAGACCAAAAATTAAGCACTTTTTTCACAGCGCTGTATTCACATTATTCCGTAGTTTTCAGAATTTATTTTTATACCAATCTGTAGCTACACTATTGTCGTTTCACCTTCATTTCTTAGAAAAAAACAATAGTTGATTAGGGTGGGCGAGAATTTTGTTTGCGTTATACGAGAACAGTATGCTTGAAATTGCATTGTTAATTTATCGAGCTTGCACGTAAAGATGGATAAACATATGAACTTTTGTAATTGTAATTTTGACTATCATCTGACTGAAGTCAATTGTACTACACTGATCAGCTCTAGATATTGAATGCCGAATAAAGCAGATTGTGGTCCTTTTACGCAAAATCGAACATGTTTTCTTGGTTACTCCAATGAAAATATCAGAGCAAAATGTTTTTACATTGTCCTTGTAATAAGTGCACCATTCATTATTTAATATAATCACGAGTGATTTTATAACTTGTCTCGCTTGTTTCTCTGCCGTATTTCACTTAGAGTCTTATAGTCAGAGTCTCATTAACGTTATTTTATTGATTTATTTGGGTGAATATGCTTTTTAGTCTGATGTTGGATAATATCTTCTCTTTTGACATACTTCAGCTGTAGATTTCACTCGTTACACGAACTATTTGATTGATAGTGACCTCTAATTGTCAATGATTATCTGCTTCGCTCGTTCTGGAATACTAACCTAATCCACTTTGTCATTATAAAGATTAACGCCCATGGATTTCACCAATTACAATGTATATTTAATAATTTAACTTAATATGCCCAGCAGGCTTGACATGTTTTCCCGTGCCAAGATTGAGGTTCATTAACAACTAGACGCTCTTGGAGCGTTCACTGGGTTGCCTGTGCGAGAGCTCTCCAACTCACCAATCCTCATACTCTATTATTTCTTACCAAAGTTTTCCATTTGGGTTCAAAGTCCCCCTTTATTAAAAACATTTTAAATTCTAGTAAGACATTAGTGTTGCGTTACTGACTTGTCAACGCATATTATATTTCTACTTGACCTACAAGAGTACCTTTCAAGACTAGCTGATGAAATAAGCATATCTATTTCAGTATCGAAACTGTTCGCTGCAAAACAAACGTTTTATCAATGTAAATACTCTTAGCCAAAATGTGTTTAACTGTTCATTTGTTTTTCCCTCAGTTTTAGTTTTCTGTATTTTCATAAATGGAAATATTCAACAAGGAGTCTTGGCAGTTCGATTTCTTGTAGATCACTATCAGCTCGTCTGACTTCTACAAGTTCTTGGAGTCAGCTTTCATCAAAGCTTTGTTTGTCACTCGTTTTGTAGTTTGTCTCTCGTTCTGTAGTTTGTCTCAGTATATTTTTTGGTATCTGAGATCTGGTAAGATCTAGTTTGATCATAGCTAGGTAGTTTATAGATTCTCTTAGTCTATTTTGACTAGTTTGTCTAGTTCTACGATTCTCATACCGTAGTTTGCTCATAGATTCTCAAAGATAGCTCATAGATTCTCAGACTTCTCTCTTTGAGTATGTGGACCAACCCGTTCCAAAATCGCTCAATAACATCTTTTAGTTTGTGTCTACCACGTACGGCGTGTGTGTTTGTATATAAGTAGTTTAAGCGTAGCGTTAAAAAACCTAAAGACAATATTACACAACATGCATACAGACAAAATAGTACTTCACAAACCCTGAACGAATGAATTTATAGTGACACAACACTAAAAGCTATAAATACATCGTCCTCGATGTCGTGTGGCAACTTCATTGGACATTGGACATTGTTTACAAGTTCTCGACCAATCATGACGTGTGAAATTATGGTATACCTGACCACGGAAAAACGGATCTCATTTTAAGACTGGTTTGCTACCATAGCAACCCAGTAATGAGCAATTTTCATATTCGGGTGAGACTTTTAACAACGTTTTCTCGATAAACAAAAACACTACAATCTCGTAAATAATAATAACAATAATATACTTTATTTAATGATGGGGAAACAAAAAATCAATTTAGCTAAAACAAATCTTACATTGAGCCATCAAAAAAATGAATGAAAAATAAATAAATACCAGGGATGTTAGTGCTGCAGGCCATCGTTCTATAGTCTCTCAAATTTGCTATGCTCCTTTCTGTAGTCTTCCCATAATCCCTTATGATCCCAGCGCGAGCTCGAGGTCAGGGTAAAATTTGCATAAAAATATATTCAAAATATGCAAATTTTACCCTGACTTCGAGCTCACGCTGGGATCATAAGGGATTGTGGGAAGAGTGTGGAAAGGAGCATAATTTGTTTCTTTCCGTCTAGATCGCCATTCAAAAGTCCGTCTTCAAGATCATGAACTCACGAACACACGAAATGGCGTTTAGTTGGCGCCAAAGAACTATTTCCCGAGCATGCGTAGTACAAAATGCCTACATGCTGGGTTTTCACGGATATCTATAGAAGCGAAACTAGATTGCTCTAAGTATAGGTAATTATATCGTTTCGAGTTCAATTTGGGATTAATTTGCACGAGTGTGTTTTTCAAATAGTTCAAATTGCACGAGATCGTAAGTCGAGTGCAATTTGAGCTCTTTGAAAAACAAACGAGTGCGAATTATCCCAAATTGAACGAGAAACCATATGATTCCTTGTTAATAATATACATGAAAAACCTTACAAACATTACCGTCCAACATTGAAAATCTCAAGAAAAAACTCTAAGCGCGCGCTCAATAACGTGAGATAGCGTCAGCAGCGCGCGCTCTTTAACTGAAACCGACAAAAATTTATTCAAAAACAAACAAATCACCAACGTTTTAGCCGTTGTTCCTTCGCGATCGGAAAATGCATACTCTTGATGCTTAATAACGTTATCAACAGCAGAATCAAAAAAGTTTGGTTTAAGACCGTTTTCGGAAAATGTAATTAGTGGGTTGCCTGTGGCAAACCACTCATAAAATACCTTTGTTTTTTCTGTCTTCTCCTCGACAAAATGGAAAAATTGCGCAATACTATCCATATATGGATTGGATGACGTAATCATAGACTAATCACATGCAACTTGGAGGCTTATCGAGGAACGGTGCATGTTCTTGAGGATGTGGCCAACAATAATCTTTAGCTTTTTTATCGGGACGCTCAAACTACTCAAAAGCGAATACGCTGTTCGCGGTAGACCCACATTAAAAGATGTTCTTGACCGATTTACGAACGGGTCGGTCGGCGAACTCGAAGAGAAAGCCAAAAAAAAAAAAAAAAATGCCAAAAACCTCCAAAGAAACGCGAAAAAACAAATCAATCAATATTAATCCATATTTTATTTGATAAAGCAGGTTATATAAACAATATTATAAACATTGCATCGGCAGCCACAGGCTGATGTGGACCTGCTATATGTAATCTATTAATCTATAACATAATTTAGATAAAATAAGAAATATATAACAATACTTTAAAATATAATATTACTATAATCTAAAAATGTAATATTTGATAGACTGATGTTTAATCAAATTAATCAAAATAAAATCCGAACATACACCCACTTGCGAGAGTGAAGAATTCAGAGGGAAAGGGGTACATTAGAAGACATGAGAAAATCCCAGAGGATGAAATTATTCCCATGTCCTCCAATGCACCTCCCATCCTCACCATGACAGCGCTCTCGCAAGCAGGTGTACATATTATATAAATAAATAATAAATAATAATTAAATTTATCAATAATGTAGTAATAAATAAAACCGTCTTTCTTATTTGAGATCATAATAGCTTCTTTATTAAATGAGAATTGAAGAATATCTTTGGAAAGCTTTTTTTTTTTTTTTAAATCTTAAAAGATTGCTTTAAAGTCTTCTTTACTAACCTCAGAAAGTTTCACTTTCTTATTTATGAAATTCCAGATAATTGGACCCCTATATTAAAAAGAACTCCTTCCTAATTCAGTCTTTACCCTAATAACATTAATTTGATTACTGAATCTTGTTGATCTAGATGATTTAGAGAACAAGTCCGAAATTTGGCTAGGAGCAGACCCTATAAAGACTTGATGCATCTTAAGTAATATGCGTCTCTTATATAAATACTTAATAGGAAGCCAGTTACATCGAGACATGAACTACTTTCTAATGAAGAAGGGAGATGATTAATTATCCGGCATGCTCGGGCATGAGTAGAATCTAAGCTATTAAGTAGTGATTGGGAGCAATTACCCCACACCGATATTCCATAAGTAACACTAGGAATAATTGTTTTGAAATATATTTCTTCTAGAGCTGTCTTAGGTAAATATGACATTCTCCTTAAAGCACCGACTTTATTAGAAAATGAAGTTTTAACTATGTCTACTTGGGTATGCTAAGAGAGTTTCTTAGCAATTGTTACGCCTAGGCAGGTTGTAGGATTGACAAACTTCACAAAGCCATGCCTAAAATGTAAAGGCTGCAAGGGACCAATAAACTGCTGTTTCCTCAATATCTAGCTTCAGTTTTAGAAGGATGGATTGTTAATTTGTTTAAAGAGCTCCACTTTGATACCTGAGCCATAAAACCATTTAGGGATAAAATAATGTGCTCAACACTTGAACCAATTGAATAAATTGTAGTGTCATCAGCATACATCAGGACAGAGCCATCTTTTACTTGATCAAGAAGGTCATTATTATATATAGTACACAATCTTGGACCAAGCAACGATCCTTGAGAAACTCCGAATTTAATGGGAAGGAGGACTGATCTTTGTTTGTTTACTTCTGTATATTGATATCTATCGAATAAGTAATTCATTATCCACAGATGTAGTAGGCCAGAGATACCAATTGCATTGAGCATTAAAGATAGAGTCCTTTTTTAAAACCCCATTGGTGCTCACTTAGGAGGCCACAATCTTGTAGATGATTATCGATAATAGAACAGATTTGGTTTTCAAGGAGTTTTCCAGGAATACTGAGTAGCGAGATTGGTCTGTAGTTTGAAACTTCAGAGAAGGAACCCTTCTTACGAATTGGAATAATTTTAGCTTGTTTCCATATATCAGGAAATTGGCTCGAACATGAGCTTTTATGAAATACAGTGAAAAGGCCATCAGCAGCAGAAGATTTTATCAGGAATAAGGCTTGTGATGAGATGCCATCTGGACAAAACATAGGATAAAACAGGATAAAAAGACTTGAAATCACAGAGCTTGATAAGACGGGGCCGTTCGCCATGCCTTATGACGTCATCAAAGGCAATATCGAACGACTCCAAAGCAATAGAACTCGACTTAAGCTTAAATGTTATTCCAATGAGCTCAAGTATTGACTCAGCTGAGAACTGTTTAACAAAATACTTTGAATACCACAACTTGAAGACCGAAGGTGTGAAAACAACAGTCACCGTTTTTAAGTTTTACGAAGACAATAATACACAAACCACAGAGTTTGAACATCGCAACATGAAGGTGGATTTGATTATTCTTTATACTGTTTTTATTAGCATTAACTTAAGGTTATTTGAATCTTTTATGCTTGAAAACAATATTTTATTCATTCAGGTTGCTATGAATACATTCAGTGAATGTGGTATATTTGAAAAAGCTGTGCAGTTATCTGTTATTGTTCATGCTGATCGATACTAAAAAATCAATAAATGATTCAAGATCTCGATATATATTCGAAGTTTGCTTATTTTAATTGTGTTGGACAGCGCTGTGTTTCTAGTCGCGACCGTGAAGGAAAGAGCAGGAAAATAAGAAGCTCTGTTCGAAAATGTATTAAGAAAAATGTGCCGAGGTCTTCTCGAATACATTTTTTACTTCTAGGAGTCGCATATTTTATAAGACTTATGCAAACAAGGGAAAAGTAAGATAACGATCTACCATCAAAAACACTTGTAACTGGTTTAAAAGACCTCGTAGAAAGCATCGAACGACTAATGTTTGTCTAGACTATCAAGACAACCATATTTACTGTTCACAGAAGTACCTAAAATGATCACAATGTTCAATAATAATACATGAGAGACTAGAATAATAAAAATTGGGGGGCTAAGATTGGAAAAGAGAGACTTTAGTATGAAAGTCTCCTCAAACTTTCCGAATTGAGCCAGTTTTAAAGTTTTTTCCTACACCACATTCTCTTGGACCACATTGGTCCTACTGAAACAAAGCTTGGGCTCTGAACAAGGTCATGCACTGCCACATGCATCCTACGCTCCATGCAATCATGCATAACAGGCAACCCACTTTACGTTCTTGGAGCGTCTTGTTTGTCCTGTACATGTGTTACAGTTGTTTGCACTGTGTTACACTTGAACTGCACTGCTCTAAACCAATTAAATTTTTTCATGTATATTATTACAACCGAAAAAAGAATCATAAACTCAGGTTTTATTGAATACCGAAAGGAATAAAAAGCATAGAAGCATGGTTTAAGCGAATTGGACGAGAAAGCTTTGTGTCACCAGGCAACAGTCGTTTGTGTTCGATACATTTTTTATCGTTGTCTGTAGAAAGATTTAGAAACTTGTTTTCAAGGGATGCAACTCTCTCCATCGATCTTTTTCATGCCCAACACTATAACCATGATTTCTCCGTATTTTATACATGTAATTCCAGGGGGGGGGGGGGGGAATTTGACTAAAATGGTCTCTAGTAAGCTGGTTTCATTTTTTTAAAATTCTTTTTGCTCCAGGGGAGGGGTGCAGGGGGTGAGCACGTCCATGGACTGACTTTGTGCCCTTATTTTGAAGATAACCAATACGAAATAATGTTTTCTTTCTTTGATTCTGAGGGTTGAACCCCTCCCTGGGCCGACTTGGTGCGGTTACTTTGGAACTCCAAAGATATCCATCACAAGTAAGGTTCGATCTTTTTTTTGGTTCGGTTCGGTTTTATAGGAAAACGAAGGCGCACGAAGAAAAGTATTTACCAGTTTTTGCTTGATTTTCTAGTTCGCTTATATCATTTAACACTCTCTTAGATTATAACCCATTTCTTTTCAGTGAGGGAAGGTAAGTTTTTAACACAGAATCTAGTGCATAAAAGCCAGATATTCTTATTAGGAACATAAACAGTTATAGCTGGTGTAGTTGATTATGTTGATTATTTATCTTCGTACCTATGAGATACTTTTATGATGAACTCGTTCCACTAATAGACCTTTTTAGCTTCATATGCAAATTGCCCATTTCAGACCACATGACATTCCCTTGAGAAATGTTCTTTTGTTAAAATATTTACACATGAAAGAATCAACTCTCAAGAGTGGCATCACGTGGTCTGAAATGGGCACAACAAACAACGAAGCTAAAAAGGTCTATTAATTTAATTTAGGATAAACACAACTGAACATTTTTCTAAAAAAAAAACAGTTCATGTGTTAACAAAATTGCATTCGTGAATGGAGGTAAACCTTTTCCAGATTAAACAGATGCATATGATCAAAAGATAAATTGACAGGCTGCGGTATCTTTATTTAGTTTGCTCATACTGCCTTTTGTCTCTATTCTGAGCCCTTTTCAGTTGAACTAGACTACTGACTTGATGTCAACAAACAATCGTATGATCCGATCTGTCTGTATTTTAAAAAGCTACTCTTTTCTGAAAAGCGCATATATTTTGTATCTGGCTTAGTCATTTGAAAGCAACTCTAGTGTACGTCAGAATCACTATCATTTGTGTAAAAGGGGATGGCCCTCCCCTTGCTTAGCTTGATAAAAAGACGTATCACTCCCCTTGAGTCTACAAATTTGACTGATGACCCTCGGCCTCTGAGGCCCCAGCCCTCCCACTCAATAAAAACCGTACCTTTGTTAAAAGATGTATTTTCTAGATTTTATTTCCGTCTAGTACTTTTATCTAAATTGGGCTCCCTGTGGTAGCACAAATCCCATTGAGAGAAAGTGTGCTTTCTTCCGCATTTTCCTTTTAGCTTCGCATTCATGATAAGCTTAAAAGGGATATCTTTACTTGCATCAATGCATTCCTTCACCGATCACCCCACCCTGCAACACCTGTATTCTTTATTCATTCATCAACACATCCCCATCTTACCTCTCTCTTTACGGCACTCCTTACTTTACTTTCTACTAACATTTCTTCTATCTGTTCAATGCTATCAACCCGTTTAATTACCTTGATGCATGCACGACTCTATTCAATTCTATTCAATTGTGCTGGCGAATCTAAAATCGTTACGCCCTTTTCATAATTTCCACGTCTGTGGGCTTTGAAATCTCTTTCTGAAAGAAGGTTTTGTTTTTGTCAGCACTTAAAGTTCTAAGCTAGGTTAATGGAATGTTTCTTTTAATATTTTTACTTCAAGACATTCGCGTTCGTCTAACGGGAGGTTCTACACCCAATCAAGGGTACGTTGAAGTCAAAACTCACGGTAACTGGGGCAAGATTTATTCTAGACACTGGACGACGAAAGAATCAAGAGTAGCCTGTAAAATGCTCGGTATGACTGGTAAAGCAAGTCCATGGTCACCGCCGGTGATAGCAGAACTGCCAACAATCCTGTCTCTGGAAAGTTGTCATGGAAATGAGACTTCACTTTTATACTGTAAACCCGCAGATGACACAGTGCAAATAGTGTCTTCTACGTTTTACATCAGAGGTGTTTCGTGTGGACATCCTACTGGTAAATATAGAAATATTTTATTTGATTATCTAAGCAATATTAAAATCAGCTTTTTATGTGCAAGTAATGAATAAATGGTGATAGTTGCTAAGGAAAACGGAAATGTTTGTTAATTGAAGTATAACTTAACGGTTTATCGTAAAAAAATACCATCCTTGTTTTTTTACGATGGTAGCACTCAATAGCCAGTGGCTTAAAAACCTGTGGACCTCGTTCCATGATCGAATTAGACCTTAGAAGCTGATTTTTGTGGAGGGAGGAAAACCGGAAAACCCGGAGAAAAACCCTCGAAGCACAGGGGAGAACCAATTAGAAACTTCACTCATATACAACACCGAGCCCGGCAGGACTCAAACTCGGGTCGCCTTGGTGAGAGACAAGCGCTCTCACCGCTACTGCTTCCCAAGGGTGTTTCGTAAAGCTTCAGATCATTTCGCAAATCGTTGTGTTCTAAAGCACAAGCTACAGTTATGGCAGCGTTAACTAGTGCGCATGCGCAGAAATACAAATTACGAAAAATTAAAAATCTTATTTACAACTAAGATTTTCTAAAAAAATCCTTAAAATTAGTTTTCACCGCTCGTCTATAAAGTTAAGCATGGGTTTACTCTTAGTTTAGCGATTTGGAAAATATTTAGATTTAAAATTTTCAACAGGAATCGGTAGTCTGGCCTTTTCACCGTTTTCAAAAATAATATTCGAAAAACAGCAGCTAATAGCTAATAGAAACTGGGGCTTGAGGACGTCTACAAATTTTGTTGTAGACGATTGGAATAAATTAGATGAGTCCTTAAGGGACGTTTCATATTTAAGTAAATTTTAAAAAGCCTTCGCAAAGTAGTGTTTTAGTAACCTGTGAATGATATTTTCTAAAAAAAAGTCTAGTAGAGTGATTTTCATAAACACATGAAACCCGGTGTTCTAGGAACTTCTTGAAAAAGAGCAGTCGAAAAATATAAAACTCGCACTCATAAAAACTGATGACTTTGATCCGGCAAAAAATGAACAACATGCATGGCTGAAACCTGTGTTTATTCAGGTTCAAGAAAATGTATACTTCTATATACATTAGACGAGTAGTTTGTGAGGTATTTAGTGAACACGGTCCCGAAGGTCCCCTGATACCTTACAGCCAAAACCGTTGTATCGCGCGGATTGATTTCAAATTCTTCACTCGGATTGGGTTTTTCCTAGCCGTCAATCATTATGCAAATTAGAGGTTGAACAAGCTTGCTCGATTGCTTGCACAGATTCCGCCATTAAAGAGTGTTTAAAATTCAAACTTTTCTAGATAATCTAAGACGAATCGACGATATTTCTAGAAAAAATATCTTCGTAAGATCGAGCCCATGAATATTCTTAGGAAATAAGCATTATATTCCTGCATGTGGTTGAAAAACCTTGATGAAAACTCCAACATCAAATCATCAAGAACATGTGTCTCTTGACCATACATAAAACTTGTGCTAAACGGTGGAAATCAGATTGTAAATATAATAATTGAAATAACTCCACAATAATGATATTTAACCTTCTGCTATATTACTAATCTTCTCAAAGCCCTAGAATCTCCATAAATAGACGTCCATTTTGAACTCGTTACTCGGTTTGAAATGCAAAACAACAGCCCTGCGATCGTAATCTGTAAATAAATTTATTGCTCTTACAGCTGTTATATGGAAACCAGCTGAGGCTCGGTATTACTAGCTATACGAACCAGTTTCTGAATTGCAAAAATCTATCTTTCAAAAGAAATTTTTGAACATTTTAAGCAAAATATTCTACCTTGTCTACTAGTGCACAGCTCGAGATTCTCACGGGAGACCATTACTAGTACAGCATCCATTATCATGGCAATAGCTTGAATACTTGACAGGAAAAAAGGCTGAAAAACAATTCTCCCCCTCGATTTAAAGCTTAGAACACTATCGATTATTTTTAAATGATCGAAGAAGTTTGAATTTGAAGCACTTTGTAATGGCGGAATTTGTGCAAGCAATCGAGCAAGCTTGTTCAACCTCTAATTTGCATAATGATTGACGGCTAGGAAAAACCCAATCCGAGTGAAGAATTTGAAATCAATCCGCGCGATACAACGGTTTTGGCTGTAACTTCCATATACACCTAACGGCAAGAATGTTGTCATATAAAAATAACAAAATGACAAATAGGAATTAATTAGAAATATTTTCTTTATTTTGATTCTAAAGCCGCCTAGATTAATGAGAATAACTGTTTAGTAATATACCAACAAGATTATCTCAAAAATATCAGTCTATACCTTCAAAACAGTGAAATAATTACGTCTGTTTTGCAAAAATAATTTATTCCTACTTATTATTTGTTATTCTTTTACCGAGGAACTTTCTGTAAATCACTTTGTGACGTTGGCTATTTCATTAAAAATTATTATTATTATTATTATTATTAATGCTTACTTTGTTCCAATTCATTTCAGCTATAATTTCGCTTAGTCTTGGGTAATCCTAAACTCTTGTTTTCTGTATTTCCTTAATATGAAGTATGACGTCATAAATTATATGTGAGTGATGACGTCATCATACATATCAGAAAAGAGTCCATTTTATAAATTGGTTTTATGCATGAGTTTAACACATAAGAATAATCTCTTAGAGATTGAAAAACAACCGTGGTTAGTGTTGTTGAGACCCGGGGGGGAGGGGGGGACTCCCTATTGAAAGAGGGTGGGGATGCTCGCCGAAAATCTTAAACATGGACCCTAAAAGGGACCTGTGTTGTCAGTTTATGGGCGTGGCAGGGATAAAATTCTACCCCTAAGAGGGATCGAACCAAGCAAAAACGTATCCAAGGCTGGGTTTCTCGATTTAATTTATTAACATCAAACGCCTTCTGCTCGTATGAGTTTATGACGACGTCGTCATATACAAATCGTTAACTGAACCCTTTTATAGAAGCATTGTTGTTGCTGTTTATTTTAAAACCCCTAAAAGGGACCACAAAACTCAGCTGGTGGGCATTCTCGTTCATAACACCCTAAGCGGGACCAAAACCTCGATTTCAACCCCTAAAAGGGACTGCGAGCATCCCCGTCCATTCGACCTCCGAGTCCCCCCCTCCCCCCCCCCCCCCCGGGTGTTGAGACCCCACTTTTAAAAGTTCCAAATCCACCACGTCACTATTCATTTTGTGTGTGTTTTATTTTACGCAGTTAACGTGGAAAGCGAAAGAAAAACTCCTCTCGTCACAAACAAGGTAATATTTCAAAACCTAGAGCTAGTGTTTCATTTGGGTTACAAACAGCGATAAATTCATGAAAGCACGAGGCTGAAGGCCAACTGACCCGCGATGAAGCAGAAATAAGCTACGCGTTTTTGATATAATTTCTGAAACTCATTTTAATTTATAATAAGAGGCTCAAAGTATTTTTTTATATATATTAAATAATATAGCAACAATTATCAGGATTTAGAGGTAAATACAAAAACTATTAGTCATAAAAAGCAAATATATGTATATATATAGTGTGACCAGGGAGTTGGGAGACACGGCATTCTACAAAGAATTACGTGTGGTCTTTGATGACACCGAGTCACGCCTGTACATGTCACGTTCGCATTTACTAAAGGCGAAATCTACTGGAAATATCCTTCTATGTTTCAGCTTTTATAGAAGTAGGCTTTACTGGACAATCAAGGATTTTTACGGACAGTAATTGTGAACCTATACGCTTTAAGAGAAAAGAAATTTAAAAAAATGTGTTTACCATGGCCTGTTAGATAAATTTTAAAACAGTCAACGTTAAAAGTCTCGCCAAGTATAACAAATTTCTCCAACTTTAAATTTTTATTTCTCGTCGCAGAATAAAAAACCCCAAAAATGCTTTTAAACACGATTAGAATATTGTTTCGACTTTTTGTTATCTTAATATCGGCCTTTTTTTTATTTAGCACACGATGAAAACATTTTTTGAAAATTCGTTACTTTTCACAAGGCGTCAAAGTACCCTGGTAAATAACTTTTTTCACGGTTATGAATTTATTGGAAGACAATAACATTTCAGCATTTTAAAGTTAAAACATTATATAAAACACTGTTTTAAGAATTAAATATATAGATATTTTTGTAAAGGCACGCGAACCCTCCGAAGTTGGAGTATATTTTGGCTTTCTCCAAGGGTCAATTATTGACAAATTCGTTTTTCTCGGAAATAGAGCGATATTTCGACAAATGAAAGATACTGTGGTATATCTCGCATAAAGGCCTACCTAATACCAAAACATGAGCGAAATCAAACTTTTGCCTGTTGCCGGCGTATGTTCGATTTTTGCTGACATCCCCTCTTAAATTACTAAAACAAAAAAATTCTTGGGCAGCTGTTAACCTTAAGGATTTGCTCAACCCTACTTGGTCAATATCAAAATTCAATGAGATTTACGCCAATATGATTCGATGAAAAACTGGTTAACATCGATATCCTCCAAATAGCCTAAAATTGGCTTCTAATAAACAGGTAGAGGTTATATTCTACGGCAATGTAAATTATTTTCTAGGATATTCAAAATCAATTTTAGGAAAAGAATTCTATGAAAACGCGTATGGGCACGAATAGTTTGTGTCCATAAAATATCAATAGGACTTGCCCATCGTATACTCTGACGTCATATGCCATGAACTGAACCTTATCTAAAGTAATATCTTTCTAAGTCAGATTCATAGTGGTTACTTCATGGAAAGTGCGCGCACTGTTTTTATTCACGAGTTGTTTCGTATTATAAAACTCACGCGCTCGAAGACTCACTTGTTCGTTTTATGATTCTTCACAACTCGTGAATAAAAACTGTACAAAGCACTTTCCATGTTTTTTTCTGTTTATTATATTCATACAGAGATCTTCAATTTGGTTTGATAAGACTATTTTAGTTTACAAAACGAAGCTCAGTTTACAAACTAAAAATTATTCAAAGGATTTTTTAATTCTTAATTTTAAAACGCTCTTTTACAAGCATAATAAAAACTTATTCTGAATAACTTTTTAGATAATCGAATTCGGTATCTAATTCTAACCTTTTCTATACCAAACTGAATGAGTGAGAAAGCTTACCGAGGTTTATTTAGTTTCAGTAGTCGCTTTAATACAAGAACAAAACTGCCTCTCCTCTTTAATTTCGTGTTATTATTTCATTTCAGTACTTTAAACTTTTCCAGTAGATTTACATCTTGGTCAGCTTTTCTTTCGCTTTACTATTGGCATTGCATCGATTTTCTCTTTCGCGGTTTTGTCTTCTAAAACATTGTTTCATACATGTTTTGAAACTTTTCAAACTTTCTAGTTTATTGTCGGCAGTCTAACACAAAACAACAGCCAGTTGCTGTCTGCTTCTGATTGGACGTATCGTTTTTCTCACACGTGAAGAAAAGCTGTACGTGGCTTCTGATTGGACGTATCGTTTTTCTCACACGTGAAGAAAAGCGTACGTGGCTTCTGATTGGACGTATCGTTTTTCTCACACGTGAAGAAAATCGTACGTGGCTTCTGATTGGACGTATCGTTTTTCTCACACGTGAAGAAAAGCTGTACGTGGCTTCTGATTGGACGTATCGTTTTTCTCACAAGTGAAGAAAAGTCGTACGTGGCTTCTGATTAGACGTATCGTTTTACTCACAAGTGAAGAAAAGCGTACGTGGCTTCGATTAGACGTATCGTTTTTCTCACACGTGAAGAAAAGCTGTACGTGGCTTCTGATTGGACGTATCGTTTTTCTCACAAGTGAAGAAAAGTCGTACGTGGCTTCTGATTAGACGTATCGTTTTACTCACAAGTGAAGAAAAGCGTACGTGGCTTCGATTAGACGTATCGTTTTTCTCATTCGTGAAGAAAAGCTGTACGTGGCTTCTGATTGGACGTATCGTTTTTCTCATTCGTGAAGAAAAGCCGTACGTGGCTTCTGATTAGACGTATCGTTTTTCTCACAAGTGAAGAAAAGTCGTACGTGGCTTCTGATTGGACGTATCGTTTTTCTCACAAGTGAAGAAAAGTCGTACGTGGCTTCTGATTAGACGTATCGTTTTACTCACAAGTGAAGAAAAGCGTACGTGGCTTCGATTAGACGTATCGTTTTTCTCATTCGTGAAGAAAAGCCGTACGTGGCTTCTGATTGGACGTATCGTTTTTCTCATTCGTGAAGAAAAGCCGTAGGTGGCTTCTGATTGGACGTATCGTTTTTCTCATTCGTGAAGAAAAGCGTACGTGGCTTCTGATTGGACGTATCGTTTTTCTCATTCGTGAAGAAAAGTCGTACGTAGCTTCTGATTGGACGTATCGTTTTTCTCATTCGTGAAGAAAAGCCGTACGTGGCTTCTGATTGGACGTATCGTTTTTCTCATTCGTGAAGAAAAGTCGTACGTGGCTTCTGACTGGACGTATCGTTTTTCTCATTCGTGAAGAAAAGCCGTAGGTGGCTTCTGATTGGACGTATCGTTTTTCTCATTCGTGAAGAAAAGCTGTACGTGGCTTCTGATTGGACGTATCGTTTTTCTCATTCGTGAAGAAAAGCCGTACCTGGCTTCTGATTAGACGTATCGTTTTTCTCACAAGTGAAGAAAAGTTGTACGTGGCTTCTGATTGGACGTATCGTTTTTCTCACAAGTGAAGAAAAGTCGTACGTGGCTTCTGATTAGACGTATCGTTTTACTCACAAGTGAAGAAAAGCGTACGTGGCTTCGATTAGACGTATCGTTTTTCTCATTCGTGAAGAAAAGCCGTACGTGGCTTCTGATTGGACGTATCGTTTTTCTCATTCGTGAAGAAAAGCCGTAGGTGGCTTCTGATTGGACGTATCGTTTTTCTCATTCGTGAAGAAAAGCGTACGTGGCTTCTGATTGGACGTATCGTTTTTCTCATTCGTGAAGAAAAGTCGTACGTAGCTTCTGATTGGACGTATCGTTTTTCTCATTCGTGAAGAAAAGCCGTACGTGGCTTCTGATTGGACGTATCGTTTTTCTCATTCGTGAAGAAAAGTCGTACGTGGCTTCTGACTGGACGTATCGTTTTTCTCATTCGTGAAGAAAAGCCGTAGGTGGCTTCTGATTGGACGTATCGTTTTTCTCATTCGTGAAGAAAAGCCGTAGGTGGCTTCTGATTGGACGTATCGTTTTTCTCACCCTTAAAAAAATGATATGCGTATTATGATTGGTTGGCAAAAGTGAACGAACGAACATTCATTACAAGGGGTTTTACTGAGTAATTCTCGGTATGTATATAATAAATGATTATATCGGTCAGCCCGTCGGTTGGTTAGCAGATACGACGATACATATCTAACTTTAGGCATTATATTGCCCTAAATAACGTCGTATACCAGGAAATCATACTTTCCATGTCTTTATGGACTAAACATCTTAGGAATATTAGTCAATTGTTACGGTAAGATGTAACTTTCTCTCTGTTTTTAGACATCTGATCCCTGGATACAGCTATATTTACAAAGACATGTCTACATAGACATTGTAACGTTAAATCGTAGTTGTCATGCTAAAAGTGTTAGTCAATATCACATCCTACCGGTTGTCAGCCTGTACGACACGAGTTCTGGGAAGAGCATCCAATGTAATGTTACCATGGATACAGGAAACGAACAGATAGCGAAGTGTGATGTTGAATTTAAAGTGAACGTTGTTAGAATCCGTTCATCAGATGAGAATACTACTTTGACGTTGTGCAGTCAACCAGATGTATCAGCTTACGGTAAGACGTCTCCATCACTTTTCTATCCATCCAACCATCCATCCCATATATCCACTCCTTCCATTGTCTGCTTGTCTGTGTTTTATGAAAGCTTTTTTTTTTTAATATCTTCGTAGATAATTTCACTAATATACATGGAGTATTGTATGAATTATGGAGCAACTACATCACGTCAAGCAATAGCCCATTTTTGAAATTTAATGAAGTGTTTGGTGGTCCTCCCAATATATCCAGTGTCTCTCCATCCTTTAGCATAGCTGCGTTTTCTGGTATGTCGAACTACAGTCTACGACAGCAAGGTTATGTGATGGTAAGAATTTTAAAACTCTTTGGACTTGGCTAACCGCCATGGATTACCCGGTGTTCCTTGGAATTGTATCTTTCACATTGTCCATACCTTAGATTTTCATTGATTTACAATTAATCAATTTGAGAGACGTATCTTCAATTCTCAGGTCGGTACCCCAGGGCTTTACTTCATCTCAGCTTCATGTGATGACGAATGTGAAATATGGCTAAGAAGAGCTGGAGAACCAGGACTGGATGATAATTTGAGAGCTGATCATAAGCTGTTGATTAAAATTGAATCACCTACGTATCCCACCCGATACAAATTGTAAGATCATTGTTTTCTGTTTGCATATTTTACTGTCTGTCCTGCCTGCATGCCTCCTGTGCTACTAGTAGGAAATTTTCAAAAATACCACTAAAACATACCCCCACCCCCACTAATTTGGGCGTTCCTCATTTTTTGTTTGTTTCCTTGTTTGGTTCTTTCCAGCTGATCTGAAATAGTGACGTAGGAATGACGTCACTGGAAAATTGAGGTGTCATGAAACCTGCGAAAATTGAATTATGAAAGTGATTATCTTTGATAAATCAGGATTTTCAGGGGAGATTTTTGATATGTTGTATGTATTAACTATGTCATTAACAAATCGAAGTGACTTTTCCATGGTCTGTACTCCTATCGAACATAGAAATGACGTCAGATATGATCCAAACTCAAGTGGAACCACGAGCGCAGCGAGGTTTCACTGCAAAGTTTGGATCATTTCTGGCGTCATTTCTATGTTCGATAGGAGTACAGACCATGGAAAAATCACTTCGATTTGTTTTTTACCATAACAGGCAAAGAAAAGATCCAAAAACGAAGAAAAAGTTTGAAAGAAAAAACCGTTTCAAGCGCGCGCTAGCTACGTGCGCGAGCAATTCGTCATCTTATCGGTCTGTCCTTTTATCGAACATGGCTCTCAGCCAATCAGCGCGCGAGAAATTTACAAGTTATGGTAAAATTTATTATTGAGTGGAAAATAAAATAAAGAAATAACCGTTTCCCGAGTCACCAAGCTTCTAAGAATAACACCTCAGTTTTGCAAATTTTCTCGATTCTGAATGGCTAGTAATTTTACTCAGATCAGCTGTTTGTCTGTCTATCTGTTTGTCAGTCTGTCTATTTGCCTGTCTATTTGGTTGTATGGTTGTTTACTTGCTTGCTAGTTTGTTTCACTGTTTGCGTGCTTGCTTCTTTATCGCAACTTTTGGAATTTTTTTTCAGGAGTCGAAGCCAATATAAGTTTCAAAAGTTCAGCAAATGTCATTTGTATCATATGGAAGCTTACATGCGACAGCGGGTCAATAACGATTATCTTACCGTAGTCTTAAAGTTACCTGATGAACAAGGGATTGCACTTTTCCCATCTGAATTCCTTTACTGGATGAGACCAGGTAAGGTATATCTTCGTACCCAGATGTTAATGGGACAGACCATGCAAATAGCAAGGGAGTTCTTTTGATGGCACTGTCTTTAACTTTGCCCATTTTGTCTTTTCTCTCTGGTTACTGATAGTATACAGTGAGAAACGTTTGCGTTCTACACTGTATTTTCTTTTTAACTATTTATCCTGTCGTCAAATTACAGGTTCTAGAGTTCTTAAGTTTCAATTAACTAACAAGATCAGTAGAAAGATTGTTCTTGGTTCAGAGTTAACTTTTGAAGGTTAGCCATTACTTGTTCAATTCTAGCTCAGTCTTTATTTTAGACTTCCAAAATCTAAAATTAAAAAAAAATACTTTTCTGTCCACAGCTGTCTACGAATTCTGCTGCAGAGGTCTTGTCTGTCCTTCCTGCCCACTGGTATTACAGCTGGACGCTTTTGAGCAAACTATAATGGTTAACAGCAGACTAGAAATGAGCTGTGAAGAGCACAAAGTAAAACAAAACATATCGACGGTCGTGCAACCGGGCAACTACAGCATTAAAGTAAGATATAAAATCACTTTTGAGTTTTTCCTTAATTGTTCACATCTTTAGAAGCTACAAAAAACATTCTTTCGGCATTTTATATAATCATTTATCCCACTCCATAGAAATACAGCCAATCAGAATGCAGGAAAGCCGTTGTATATTCGTCGGTATTTCACTCTTCCTTCCCATCATGCGCTGCGCGTTGATTTTATGCATTTGCATTTCTATAGTGTGGGATAAAATGGTCATACGATGGTCTCTCGTGGCATACTGTGGATATCCCACTCGTCACTTGTAGTTTCTTTGTATACACACTCCCCTAAAGGTTCGTGTGTATACTAGAAACTACAAGTGACGTGTGGGATATTCCACGGTATGCCACTCGAAACCATTGTTTAACTAGTATATAGTCACCTCTCTACGCCCTCCCTGATTGGTAGGGGCTGACTTGATATGCACATGCCTCCTTTGAAATGAATCGAAGATGTATGGCTTCTTTTCAATAAACAGTTCGACACGATAGCAGTACGTTACAAAAAAAATAATCAAAAAAGCGCGTAATTTGGGATTTATGATAGCCATATCCGCGCGAACAAAACTGAGCAAAACTGAGCAAAACAAATACAGATAACATAAAACAGCTATTTTTGTTATCCATGCACTATTTATGTGCTGTCTTACCGTACGTACGGAACCCGGAATAAGCATATATTTCTATATGTTCAGTCTAAAGCATTTTACTTAAATGTGCATTTTTTACCAAAGATTTGCAATACAAATGATTTTATAATATCCATAGTTATTGTATCATTTCCCTGACGACCTAACGCATTGGCAGGGGAAAAGACGTATAGTGAAGTCCATACAAGTTTCCGGTAAGCAAACAATATGGCATTACAAAACAGAGCATTTGACATTTATAAGTGGACGAGTTTAGAGAACAATTTTTACCTTTTCAGATTCCACCAGACTCCAATGCACTTTTGACAATGGCACATGTCCGGGATGGATCGTATCATCATCACCCGACAGTCCATCGTGCCGGTGGAGTTTAGAGAAAGGTGAGAAACGCATCGGAAAAGTATGCATCGAGATAAGAAGTGATCTTTAAGTATTCTCTTTCTTCTTATTGCTTCCTTATTTGATCGAAGAACCCGGGGGTGCTTCGAGGCGATTCATATGTAGACTTGCTCCAAGTCTCTCTCGCATTTTCCGTTGGTAAATCGGATTCAAATCGTGAACTTCCGGTTTTTTGATAATACTTGATAATGCTATCGCAAATCGGAACTAGCTTGCCAGTTTTCGCATCATTTTTGGTTACTTTAAATTTTGCTTGTATACCAAATATCATGTTAAGATATCAGGAGATGGATTTAGGATGCATTATAGGACTGAGGAAAACTCACCAGCCGTGGAAATTAAAAGCAAACTTTGATCAACATTACACGTTAAAAATGCAAAGCCGATATTGGTGACAACAACATACTAACGTCCGTACAGTCATCGAGATTTCCAGAATTCAGGTCGAGGTACGTGATTTTAAAGCCAAAAGCTGTTAACAGAATTCGCAAGTTCTTCATTCCATTATTCATTATTGACATTGACGATGTATAAAAACGGACTTTCATGTGTTTTGTCGCCAATTTGCGTTCATTCGATGTCCATTGCGTGGCTCAACTACCGTGAGTTTGTTGCTAAACTTGACCTCAGAGCAGCTTACGTTGTGACCTCCCGTCTGGAAGGGGCAAAACCAAAAGAGTCATTTTTCGGCAAGGAAAAAAAAAATCTTTCGACACTGATATTTTTTTCTGAGCATCACCTCAACTAATGAAATCTTCATGTAAGGGAAAGAAAAAATTGTGAATTTTTTCCCCCGACCATAGTCGATATTTACGGACAGCCACTCTTAAAGATGCAAAACTCATTGTTTTCCGAGGAATGTATTATTCTTACACACACGTGCACTATCGTCCATTACGCATGTGTATCTTTCAATCAATCAATGAACGCGGGAAAATCTGACTTCTGGTATGCGCTAAACTATTAGTCATTTGCGTGTATGGATGAATGGACTAACATCCGGTTAACACTTGTATTATCCGACTAACAAAAAATAGCGGGAAAATCTGACTTCTGGTATGCGCTAAACTACTAGTATTTACATGTATGCACCAACTTCCGGTACAAGCGTGTATCACCCGAACAATAGAGAAAAGCGGGGAAATCTGACTTCTGGTAGATGATGAATGCGTCTACCTAATGAAAGAGCCGCGGGTTTTCTGAAGTTTTCGTTTTGTAAGAAAGTTATGTCCGGTAAACTCTTTCTTTTTTTGTTGATTTAGAAAGTTTTATAGCTTTAACCACACCTGGAATGTCATCCCTGGAATCTCCGTCCATGCCTTGGAACTCTGATTATGAGAACATAAGCCTGTGTCTTGAGTTTTCTTATCTTCTTCCTTCAAACACTACGTCCCGTCTTGAGGTCTTCAGCAAAACCACCTTGAGTAAGGATCTCCTGTGGCTCTTAACAGGAGATCACGGGGTAGTTTGGGGTAGAGGAAGGATATCCTTTAAGCCGAAGAAAAAATTCCAGGTATCTTATTTTTTAAACCAAATTCTATTTATCAATGGCGAAAATTGATGTTGTAAAAAAAATGGATGATTGAACTATTGTTTTACTGCCCACGACATTGTATGGAAAGTGCTGTTTATCATGTGTTAGGAGGAGGTGATCGATAGTTTCAGAACGTCATTAGCTATGTGAAAGAACGGGCTGTGTGCGCTGCTAATGCGCAGTCTCGTACCACTCTGCTAATGGGTGTGGTCTTCAGATTCTCAATCATTGTCAGTATAGAGCTGCTTATTGCTTCTCTTATAACCTTCCTGTGGATTTGTCCCGGTACTTGTGCAATACTTATGAGTATTGCTGTTTTTCTTTTTTAAGATTTCTTTCAAGGGGTATTCTAGGACAAACGGTTCTATTTCAGTCGCAATAAGGGATATTCAAGTAATCAGCAGATCCTGTACACTGCACCCAGTATTTGCAAAGCCAGGTATGGATGCACAAAATCTAACGATTCGATTTATATCCTAAGTTTACGACTTACAGGTTTTATCGATTGTTTCATCCACCTAAGAAGGCCATCTATATAAATACCGTAAATCCTCTATTAAGCCCCCCTTCCCTCCCCTCCCTCTTCACGAATGAATTCACAATAATGGAAAATCATACTTTGGAGACTAACACAAGTGAATCAAATGTTGAAAATACCGTGTAATTTGAACAATGCATACACCATGCCTTTAACATCCCAATAGATTATGCGAGACAGTCCATAGTAATATTTCCGTTTTAATCCTGAGTTTACCGTGCTGGGATAAAGTTATATCATGATAGCATATAACTTACTGCATTTCGGCTAAGAATCAATAAGTCCCTTCTCTTTTAAGCCCCTCTCTTCAATACGCCCTCCCCCCCCCCAAAAAACGTGCCTGAAATAAATAAACGCGGGGGGAGGGGGAGGGGGCTTAAAAGACAATATAGAAATGGGTTGCATATGTGGAATCATCCATGATACAAAACTGCGAAACAATAGAATTGAGTGGACGCATGTGGATGTAAGATACAACATAACACACAAAACAAAAATAACAAACAAACAAGGAAAGAAAATTGAGGTAATTAAGATGAGCCATAAGCAACGTGTATTATAAGTGATTTGGTCCCTATGTTTGCCATTTTTGAATGTTGTATGTAACGTTGATGATCACATGACCCGGCCTGAAGAGGGCGGGCTAGTATTTTGTTGAAACAAATCTTTATTTCTATAACTACAACCCGAACTGCAAAAAAATACTTGTTAATTTACGGGGAAAAAACTAATATTGCCATTTTGTTTTTCTGTATCATGTCCTCAAGGCTTTCAATGCAAAGTTACTGAGTTCAAGTGTGGGAATGGTCAGTGCATCAGCAAACATCATAGATGTAATGAAATCCATGGTGACTGTCTTGATGATTCTGATGAAGATGGATGCATTTGTTCAATTGGTTACTTTACCTGTGCCAATCAGAAGTGTATTCATCACACAGAACTTTGTGATGGAAAGAGGAATTGTCCAGATGGAGAAGACGAGCATCACTGTGGTGAGCATGTTATCTATCTATAGTATATATAATAATATCAGTATCAGTATCAGTTTTATTCCACTATAAAACGATTAGTTAATCAGTGGGGACATATTACTACAGAGAAACAAAATTCTGTTGTAGTAGTCCATTGAAGGCTTTTCTGTCTTGTGTAGATCTTTTAGCTTGTTCTTTATCAACATTTAAAAGTTTCTCAATCATGATCCAAGGATCTCTAACAAATTTGGCTGATGGATTTATGAATAGTAGTTGTTTCGTCAAGTGTGAGTTCGCTCTTCTGCACATGTGTGCGATATACTTCAAATATCTTATGTATATGAAATCTCGTATTGATGAGGTTCCAACAATTCTCTCCAGATCCGTATTTCTGTATTTAAGTGCATAAGTTTCTTCTCCTTCGCTGTTCATTTTCCTTTCCCATCCTTTCCTTACCATTCTTCTCAGGAAACCGTACCAGCATGATTCTAACTTTTTCATTTCATTTTCTTTGGGTAGCTGAGCCTCTGTACAGTAAGTAAGTCTTGATCTTATACAGGATTCAAGCAGTTTTCTACGGGTTTTCATTGACACTTTGCATGTCGTCCGTCAATACGTTCTTTAGCTCATGAAATGTCCCACTTGCACTAAGCATTCTATCATCAACAAACGATTCCTTCATGTCACTATAAAACATATGACCGAGGTACTTAAATTCTTTCACATTTACCATTTCGTTCCCAGCAATTTTCAGAATACTCCTTTCATTCATAAGTTCTGTATCGTTAAATACTTGTCTTTGTTTTCTTAAAACTTATTTCCAGACCATACCTTAAACATGTCTTGTGAATGATTTCTAGGATTTCCTGTAGTTAATATACATAAAAAAATTACTCGATTCTGATTGGCTGATGCACAGTGCATTTTAGAGGTAATTCAGTGCAGAAACAAGGCAACACAGTGCAAATTACAATTTCCGAAAACGGTCTTGAAACCAATCTTTTTTTATTCTGCTCTTGATAACATTATTAAGCATCAAGACTATGCATTTTCCGATCGTGAAGGAACAAGTTTAAACAAAGAAAACGGCTAAAAAGTTGGTGATTTTTTTTTTTTTGAATAATTTTTTGTCGGTTTAAGCACAGGTAGCCCAAGCAATCTACTTATGGCAGCTTTGCAATGGTTTCATTGAAAAAAAATGAAATTGCAATAATTTTGTAAATTTTGAATAAAATGATATTAAACTAGCAAAATATGTTTTTCTCTTGACTCTTAACATCTCTACGAAATTTCAGATCGATTAAAAGAAGTTTACTATTTTTTTTCTTCTCACCTATAATATAGTGACAAGGTAGGACTCAAACAGCCAAAAATGAATTCAAACGGCTTCAAAACTAAACAATTTATTTCTCAAAAAAACGCCCTCATTCAAAATTGAATGCCATCAAGGCTACAATAAATAACAAATACATCCTAACATCCAAGTATCACGGTCATACCTCTTTTCTTGACTGTAAAAATGATCTTGATGAAACGAAAATCGCTGTCATAAAAACGGTAAAGGAGCCGTGATCAGATTAAGTGTGGCAGGCTAACGGTAAGAAGACTGGGAATGATCGACAAAATAGATCCTAACCGGGTGCGGGAAAGGCAAATTGTACTGTCAAATTGTTCACCACACCTACACCTACCCGAGAAAAACGTAAATATCTCGAATACACAAAGATGAGGGAAAAGCCAATTTGACAGTACAATTTGCCTCATATTATGAAGAAATCAATATTAGGTTTCAGTTCCTTACATACTTGTGTCACTTTCACATGTAGGTCAAAAATGTTCAGAACACCAGTGTCTGAATGGGACGTGCAGTTCTTGTGGCCAGCAGATGTCCTGTGAAGATAAACTACATCAGGAATCCTGCGGTATACACTGCTTTTTTAGGGACTGGTCATTGTTACAGGTGGCGGGAAGGGGTACGAATAAAGGGTTATTTTTATGCAGGGAAAGACTTGACTTACCTCGTCAGTTACGGCTCTCAAATTTCTGCCGAACATATCTAAGGTCAAATCTGCATGAAAACAATAGGTTTTAGTTGTGATACAATTTGTTGAAATAAATGACCCTGAAACGCCACAACAGTAAGAAGGCAATATAAATATCAGCTATGATGATAAATTACAGTGATTTTGGGAGCAATAGTTAAATTTTTTTCTTTCTCTCTTTTTGAAAAATATAAACTGCATAAAGTCTCAAAGCGAAAATGTAGGCCGGAGTCAGATTTCGCATAAACTGAAATCTTTTGATGCGAAATCTACATGGGGCGTTTGCATTTCCCTTGGTAATATCATGATTACCTCGGGATCCATTGTTTCCAGAGGGATGTTTAAGGTCTAACATCCCCCTGGATGAATAGCGATGAGGGATATTTAATCTAAATATCCCTCATGAATATAATCATGAGGGATATTTAGACTAAATATCCCTCATGAATATAATCATGATATTTAGACTAAATATCCCTCATGAATATAATCATGAGGGATATTTAGTCTAAATATCCCTCATCACTATTCATGAGGCATGGTCCCTCATATGACAATCACCGGGACCATGGCTGGGTCGCATTGACCCAATCGAAAATTTTGCGCAATGACTCTGCACTACACATTATTGAACACCCCAGCACTTGTGGGACCCATTGAATAATCTTTGCGCATACGTTGACTAGCCGAGAATTTTTCTTACTATTTGTGACGTAATCAAGACGGTTTCAAAACACTTCATTAATACCGCTCTAGGCCACAGGGAGCCCGGCTTTCCATTGCCGCATTCAATATTCATTATTCTTTACGTAATTGCTTTTTATGGGTTTCCTGTGGTTTAAGATCGGCTTCCTGTGGTTTGGGATCGGTTATGATTACACAAGCTGTAATCAGATCTGTACTGTAAATTGATAACCGTTGGTAACGCACTCTCTATAAAGCATTCTTTTGAATGCTTTATAGACGGTGCGTTACATTCAAACAACACAGGCAACCCATAAAGAGCACGTTACCAACGGTTATCAATTTACAGTACAGATCTGATTACAGCTTGTGTAACCGAAGCCTATGTTAAACCACAGGAAACCCATAAAAAGCAAATATGTAAAGAATAATGAATATTGAATGTGTCTAGGCCAACCAAAGTGAATTAGAATAAAGCACCACGAATGAATGAATTCTGGTTCAATTCGCCATTGTCGCATTTAACAAAGGCAAATTCCCTTAAGTATGCCGCACATCAACAGCTTTGTAAAACTTTGTAATTTATGCATCGTACGAAAGCTAACATATTTCCTAAGAGCAGTTTTATTCCTCGGTAATCATAATATTACAAACTAATAGCATGAAATTTCGGGCGATTAGTGATTAAATGTCCCCTCAAGCCTCGGGAGGTTTAGTTAAAGTCCCTCCGCCTTCGGCGTCGGGACTTCAACAAAACCTCCCTCGGCTTTCGGGGACATTTAATCACTAATCACCCTCAAGTCATGCTATTACTTATAATAATGATGAGTATTTTAGCTAATATCCGAATTGAATGGAAGTTTGAAGGTCATTTTGCTTGCAAATAGATTTCCCCGTAGAAATGCCCAAGGACAAACTGTGTCAAATGCAAGTACAAAGAGGTAAGCATAAAATCATATCACCACCATTATGATGATTACAATCATCATCATCACCACCACGAACACCCACACCATGATCATCACAATCACCTACCGCCACCACCATCAACATGACCCGATCATCGTCAGAATCACTATCGTCCTCATCGGTATTGTTATTAATATGACCCTCGTCATCATCTTCATCGTCGTAGTCATCATCCCATTAACATCCCTTTTAACAATAAACGTTTACTATTCAGTGTTTTAATGCACAAAAGGATTTTTTTATCTTTTTATTCTTGGAATAACTCCTTTTCTTTTCTTTGTATCATCAAGGAGTTTGCATTTTTGATAATGAGCTTTGTGGCTTTGAAAACAATACCAATGGCACTCTTGTATGGGATTTCTTTACACCAGCGGATTATCAGACCAAGAAAGACAACTTTCCTAATCACGACCACTCGTCAATGACCGCTAAAGGTACCCACTTTTTTTTCTTTTTTTTTACGAAATTTATCTGTAAATTAATCATTTAGAACCACAATAAATAATTTTTAACATTAATTGCATCAATTAAAATATGTGTTAGTGTATGTATAATTTTATTTCTACGAGTAAAACGTTTCTCGAAGTTGTCAAAAGTATTTTATGTGTTCTGCCTGTTTAAAAAAGGCTCCTATTTGTTTTTTATGATTTGAAAACTTGTATTGTTACTTGATAACATTTCGAAAAACTTTTTGAAGTTAAATTTTTTAAGCTCACTTTTCGTTATGGTCTCAAAAGGAATGTTCATTACCGGTCATTATTCATCTTATCAGAACCTATAAACATTTAATGTTCGGGTTTCTTTCTTTTTGATGTAGGAAGTTACATTCTTTTAAAGTCAAACAAAAGTAGTACAAAAGGTTATGGAAGACTCGTAAAGCATTGGAACACAACCGTCACTGCCTGCATGCAGTTCTGGTATTTTATTCCTGATACATCTAACTCAGAGCTTGAGATTGTTCTCCGCACTGCTACCAGCACCAATCTTCTCTGGAACACTTCTAATCCTACTGCTGGGGACTGGGCATTTGGACAAGTGGAAATATCAGGAAACTCATTAGGAGAGGTTTGTACAGAATTAAAGAATACGAAAAATATATAAATAAAAACTAATCAACTGTTGATTAATTAATTGATTTTGTGTGACTGACTGTGTGACTGACTGACTGACTGACTGACTGACTGACTGACTGACTGACTGACTGACTGATTCACTGACTGACTGACTGACTGACTGACTGACTGACTGACTGACTGACTGACTGACTGACTGACTGACTGACTGACTGACTGACTGACTGACTGACTGACTGACTGACTGACTGACTGACTGACTGACTGACTGACTGACTGACTGACTGACTGACTGACTGACTGACTGACTGACTGACTGACTGACTGACTGACTGACTGACTGACTGACTGACTGACTGACTGACTGACTGACTGACTGGCTGACTGACTGGCTGACTGACTGGCTGTCTGACTGACTGACTGACTGACTGACTGACTGACTGACTGACTGACTGACTGACTGACTGACTGACTGACTGACTGATTGACTGACTGACTGATTCACTGACTGACTGGGTGACTGACTGACTGGCTGATTCACTGACTGACTGGGTGACTGGGTGACTGACTGACTGGATGACTGACTGACTGGCTGATTCACTGACTGACTGGGTGACTGACTGACTGGCTGACTGACTGACTGACTGACTGGCTGTCTGACTGACTGACTGACTGACTGACTGACTGACTGATTGACTGACTGACTGACTGATTGACTGATTCACTGACTGACTGGGTGACTGACTGACTGACTGACTGATTCACTGACTGACTGGGTGAATGACTTACTGGCTGACTGACTGACTGACTGACTGACTGACTGACTGACTGACTGACTGACTGACTGACTGACTGACTGACTGACTGACTGACTGACTGATTGACTGACTGACTGACTGACTGACTGGGTGACTGACTGACTGACTGACTGACTGACTGACTGACTGACTGACTGACTGACTGACTTACTGACTTACTGACTTACTGACTTACTGGGTGACTGACTGATTGACTGATTGACTGATTGACTGATTGACTGATTGACTGATTGACTGATTGACTGATTGACTGATTGACTGATTGACTGATTGACTGATTGACTGATTGACTGATTGACTGATTGACTGATTGACTGATTGACTGATTGACTGATTGACTGATTGACTGATTGACTGATTGACTGATTGACTGATTGACTGATTGACTGATTGACTGATTGACTGATTGACTGATTGACTGATTGACTGATTGACTGATTGACTGATTGACTGATTGACTGATTGACTGATTGACTGATTGACTGATTGACTGATTGACTGATTGACTGATTGACTGATTGACTGATTGACTGATTGACTGATTGACTGATTGACTGATTGACTGATTGACTGATTGACTGATTGACTGATTGACTGATTGACTGATTGACTGATTGACTGATTGACTGATTGACTGATTGACTGATTGACTGATTGACTGATTGACTGATTGACTGATTGACTGATTGACTGATTGACTGATTGACTGATTGACTGATTGACTGATTGACTGATTGACTGATTGACTGATTGACTGATTGACTGATTGACTGATTGACTGATTGACTGATTGACTGATTGACTGATTGACTGATTGACTGATTGACTGATTGACTGATTGACTGATTGACTGATTGACTGATTGACTGATTGACTGATTGACTGATTGACTGATTGACTGATTGACTGATTGACTGAATGACTTACTGACTTACTGACTAACTGAATAAATGAATGAATGAATTTGAATGCAAAATTAACGAGCGAATGAATGAAAGACTAAATGGATGGATTGATGGATGCATGGATGAATTGTCGTACTGAGACTTTTTTCTTCATAATAGATTATTCTCACTGGATATGTGAGCAGACACTTCGTTGCTCTTGACGATTTGGGATTTGTCAAAGGTGGATGTGCTTCAGTATATTCTCAACGTAAGCCGTTTGTCATTTTCGTATTATATCATACCTATATCTAGGATTAAAAAAGGTAGAGGTTAAAGGATATAATGCAAAACACATTTTGTTTCCAGGAAATCCATCATGTTATGATGCCATTGGCAAATGTGGGTGGGCTAAGCTAAGTCCACTCATTCGTCCAAAAGCAGAAGGATGGAGATGTCTTCGATTTTGGTTTTACAGCGGAGGTCAACATTTCGCTGTAGCATTCAAGTCAAAGAACCAATCTACACAAGAATTGACATATAGAAGCCCCACTGACAAATGGACCTTTATCCAACTGCCTATCCCAGAAAGACAAGAGCGTTTAGAAGTAAGTTACAGTTAGCACTAAAACAACTCCACAGTTCCCATTTTCTTCAGGTCAAAACACATGGGGAACTGCTAGAGCCCCTCACCCTCTTTAGATTGGGGGGGGGGGGGGGAAGCTGAGTCCCCCCCCCCCCCCCCACTTCTTTAGGATCATTTCTATTCCCCTAATTGCAATCTACTGGTTTTTGATTTTTTTTTTTTTTTTTTTTTTTTTTTTTTTGATTCGGCGGTTTAGACCGCTCCTGTAGAACTGACCTCATCATATGAAATAATACAATAATAAAATCAATATTGTTGGAAAAATCTCAGTCTTCGGCCAGAAAAAAAGATATGACCACCACTACATTTTTGCTTTTTACAAAAGCAGAACATACTTTACGGAATTAGTAAAAAAGTCCGCTTAATCGGAAAACCACATAATTGAAATAAATTACCGCGGCACATGAAAGAAGACCAAAGTATGTACTTAGATAAGTTTGTGAGGATAAACCAAGAACTTTGTGAGCCTTATATAAGCTAAACTCATTGCGTCGTTTTAATACTAAATTTAATAAACCTGCTTTCTTTCAGATAAGGATACTCGGACAAAAGAACAACCCCCATGCAATTCTAACTATCAATGGTTCAACCTTTTCAAAGGAGCCTTGCCTGAAGATTCCAGGTACAGATCATTAATCTTGCGGACACAAGCAAAAAAGTATCCATTATTTCTCAAGGAGAAAGGGGATCATTTTCCACAAACCTCAATGAATCATCCCTCCCCTGAAAAATACGTGTTAGAAACTGCCAATGGAAAGGTTGTTCGCAGGCAGCCTATGGTAACCTCTTCTTTCACCGTTACCTCGGATACGCTCCTTGGTGGTTCAAGCTTCTTTTTTTGTCTCAGTTACAGGTTTTCTATGTTACAGGTTTTTCTAAATTGAAAATTAGTTTTTAAAATCATCCTCAATTGTTCTTTGTCATTCTGTTTTCTTTTCATTCGATTTTTTCCATGGTATTCGCCATTTTCACATTCCCCATCATAAATTGCTTTTTTGGGGGGGGGGGGGTGGGGGGGTATGGGGTTATGGGTTATAGGGGTAAACAACTATGTGAAAACAGATTATAAGGTGTTACAAGTGCATCTTATGATACATATTTAAAAAAACATATATCAAAAAACCGGCCAGAAACAAAAAGAAAGAAAAATGAAATGAGCACTTCTTCATGAGTGAATAAATTTTCTGTAACACTCAACTTCTTGAGGTTTTGAACATAAAAAGAATAACTTAGAATGAACTGGTAATCAGTATTTTACCGATAAAAGCAGGTATAGTGTACATTCAATTGAAGAACTTTTAACTTTGGCACTTTGTTTTGACCAGTTACCTCCAAAAAGCGCGCAAAGCATTATGGGGAATACGAAGATAGAGTGAATAGCAAATAGAGTGAAAAAGTCACTTAATTTCGAACGTGTGAGAACAGTTTCAAATCTCACCTATACATTTGCCAACAAAAATAACTTGTTCTTTATGGTTTTAAAAAACAGTGATTTTTTGAATATGGGCCGATTTTTAGTATATTTTCAATGCTTTCTTGTGTCTATGACTGAGAGAGATCTAGATATAACTTCGGTTTGTTACGTTGTTATAGCACATCAAGAATGTCATGACTACAAGACCCTCAGTTATTCAGATCGTCGAGAAGACACCATTGCAGAAGACGAAACCTTCAGAGGTTGTGACGATCATCTTTCCACGACCGCATGGTACCGAGTGGTCGATTCTGCTGGAAGGCAGTTGGCAAGATCGTGTATAGATAGAAAATCGTCTTGCTCTACTAAGTACATGGGGTGGATCAATGGCCTACTTCCTTTAGTAGAAGATGGGGTGGTTAAACGTCAACTCTGCTTTGCGTTTGGAGACAAGTGCTGTGTTAAGGAGACTATCGTAAAGATACGAAACTGCAAGGAATATTACGTCTATCAGTTTCCGCGAAGAGTTCCAACCTGTCCATCAAAGTATTGTACTGTCTACAAACAAGGTGAGTCCACAGGAAGCCCAAGCGCTGTATCTGTGTAGCCTTTATAAAGCAATGTATGTGAGAATGTTCATCTGCTCATTACATGGAAATTTTGATTGAAAAGTCTTGAAACAATTGTTTATTTGGAGAAACAAAATTAGGAGAAATGGCTTAAAAGTCACTCAAATCATGTGGAACCACTAACAGCACCAAGGAACGGCACAAAGAACATTTAGCTAAGTTTTAAGGCTTTTAATTCAAAATGATGTTATGGGAAATGGCTAGACATTAGATAGATAATGAGGAACCCGTGTGGAATTTTGTATGAGTTTTGATGTTCAATATTTTGACAAACCGTTTTTTGTTCCTACAGAATGGGGAGATAATCGTATTGGTGTATCTGAAAAGCACATCATACCAGATGACAGGTTTACGGCAACCTCACAGTATGATACCCGATTCAAACCACACTATGCACGACTGAATGAAAACTGGGGATGGGAACCAAAGACCAATACTGACCCTAATGACTATCTACAGATAGACTTGGGTGAAGTGTATGTCATCCATGCCCTAGCTACGCAAGGTAATACTTGGTATTACGAATGGACTACAGAATACAAGATATCAACATCTATTGACAATATCACTTGGACTATGTACCAAAGTGGTGGCAAAGTAAAGGTAATAACATGTACAGTGGTTCTATTAATCAGATACCTTCAACACCTTGCCTGGTGTCTGATGAATAGAGTATCCCCTGAATGTAGAGATTCGTTTTGCAGAAAATTTGTGCCTGTTAAAAAAAACCACAGTTATTTTTAAACATTGCTTAGATTCTATTTTACGTTACCCAGATATATAAGTAACAGCCAGAATCTTAGAAAACCTAGCGTATTGAAACCTAAGATTAATACAGAACATTTTAAAACATTTTAAAGACATCCATGGGTCATTCGTCCATTTGATTTTTAACTTCAATTAAAAATGAAAAATATGTCAATTTTCGAATTTTCAATGTTATTTTTATGTAGGAGGATTAAAAATTGCACCATTTTTTTAATTTTCAATTTTGTAATCGATTCTCAAATTTTAATTCTCGATTCATGATTTATACGTTATAATTGCTTACTGGGGTTGAAATTTTATTTAAAGCCAGTACAAGAACACGAAATCGTATTTCAGGCTAAAAAAAAGAACGCTCCAGTTGGGTGGGGTAAGGAAAAACGCACGTAGCGATCTAACTGATCATGTGGTATTTAAGGTATATTTTTCGCTTCTTAGTTCTATAAGTGCTACGGGTCGTCAAAGAGTTGCTCAAATTTGATTTAATTCCAAACAAACTCCATCCAGAGAAAGAGCACATAAAAACTAGTGAGATTTGCAAATCTGATCGAGTTTGGGGGTAAAATAAAACGAAATTACGATATTTTTAAAATTTCTAAAATGCTGAGAATGTATATGTGGCTGGACAGTCGGAGGGACACCATACATTTCTCTATAATTTTGGCAGTGTTTGAATGCTTATGACATTGTTTCTATAAAGTCAAAAATCCTGAAACTTAGTCAGTAAGCTTGTGATATGTCGCTCTTTCATGTGATGGGGCCATTTTTTCTGGAACCTTAATTACATTAGTTTTTCAAACTTAGACCCAGTCCGTTGCTCGTTTTGTTACCGGCCAATAGAATGCCAAATACATTCAAAAGCGTTTGCGAGCTTTCAAGCGAATGATTGGCTAAAAGAGAGTTCCTAGAGCTTACAAACTATTTGACTAACCCTTGAACCACTTAGCAGACTTATACTTAGTGCAATTTTGAGAATTTTTTCATGTGCTAACATTTACCTATTAATTTCTTTTCGATCCGTTACTAGTTTAGCGCAACACGTCAAATAGTAATACCATGAGGAAAATATTGTGTAAATCTTTGTACACTACAGAAATATATATTAAATACAACATGATCAGTTAGACCGCTACCTGCATTTTTTCTACCCCACCCCCCTAGAGCGTTCTTTTATATCCTGAAATACAATTTCGTGTCCCATTACTGGTTTTAAATTAAATTTTAATCTCAGCGAGCAATTATATATAACGTATAAAGCATAAATCAAACATTGAAAAGTTGAGACTTGGTTCAGAACTTCAAAGTTCAATTTGTTGAAAAATTAACGATTGATAAATTGTTATAAAGTTTCAATCCTGCTGAATAAAGATAAACCAGATAACTGAAATCGAAAGACGACTCCTTTTCCCTCAATTTCCTCAAAAATCAAATGGACGAATGACCTACAGACCATTTAGCCTCTATTACTCTTATTGCATATAATTTTTCATTACTAATTTTAAAACTGATATAACTTTATCGAGTGAATAAGGATTTACTCATCATCATCAGTCATCTCCGTCCACTTCAAAGATAAATGGAAAACATGGGATTTTTAATATAAAAGACGGTATTGT
>JALHLI010000180.1:0-38242 GCA_023349425.1 Anthopleura sola | reverse complement strand
CTCCGATCCTGAAATTGTTGAAGCTTTCCTAATTTACCAGCAATACGAATCTGCCACTGGAGCTAAACTTAATCTAGATAAATGTAAGGGCCTGTGGTGTGGAACCTGGAGGGGTCGTCAAAACCCCCAAGTTCAGATCCAGTGGTCATCAGACAACATCACCTGTCTCGGAATAGTCATTGGCCATGGAGACTTATCCCATGCAAATTGGGATAAGCGCCTTGACTCTTTTTCTAAGATCTTACACTCCTGGAAGCAGCGCAATCTTTCTCTCTCTGGCAAGGCCCTAGTTCTTAATGGGCTTGCCTTATCTGGTCTGTGGTATTGCGCAACGGTTTTAACAATGCCTGGCTGGGTCTGGCGGGCCATCAGATCCAAACTAACATCTTTCTTCTGGTCGGGAAGGTACCTAGCTATTTATGAAAATGTCCTAATGCAGCCTCAATCTAGAGGGGGATTCAATCTTGTCTCTGTGAGACTGAAGGTACGTGCCCTTCACATCATGTGGGTGCGCAGATTTCTGTCCACCCCCAACAAGTGGTGTGCCTTCTTCTCCTTCTTTGTCCAAAAATACTTTATTGATGACACAAACACAGTACTTGCAACCCCAGCCCACTATCCTTTCCAACTTCTTCCACCCTTTTATGCCTCAGTTCTCGAATCCTGGGCCCTCATTGGAGGACATCTTTCTACTGGTCATCTTGGTTATGTTGTCCCTAGACCATCCACGGGACAACCTCTTCCAGCCCTGGCTCTTACGACCAAGATGACCTATACAATTCTTGTCGATAAATTCTCTGAGCCCCCTGCCTGCATTGCTATTTCACGACCTTCTTTTGGAGATTTATACTGGCCCGACACATGGGAACAGATCTCCTCTTTCCCGCTTGATCGCAAAACTCGCGATCATGCGTGGAAAGCAGCCCATGGTGTCCTCTACACTGTTGACCGACTAAACCATGCGGGACGTCAACTCGACCCTTCTTGTTTCTGTAACACTGCCCCCGAAACCCCTACACATCTCTTTTTTCACTGTCCTTTTATCCAAGTCTTGTTGCTGTGGGCTCAGTCTCTTTTCCTTCGTGTGACCCCTCTCTCACCGAGTTTGGAGCCACGACATCTTCTCTTCGGATACAATCATGATGAACGCGAGATCGTACCTCCCATCTTTTTCTACTTGCTTTCCTTAATTAAATATTTCGTCTGGCTGGGTCGTAATGACTACCGTTTCAACAATGTCTCACCTGACCAAGACACTGTTCGTTCTTGTGTCATTGCTCGTCTCAATCTTCATCTCTTTTCTTTTGCTAAGCGTTTCAAGTCCCCAACGAAACGCCGGTTCTTTAATCGATCTTGGAACGTGCTCGGGAAGTTTTCCCCCGACATTAAAACCATCACCTTCTAATTCCTCCTCTCTTTCCATACTCTGTATCTTTTCATTCTTGTTTTCAGCTCCTTTTCAATATGATGTATTGTTCCTTTTGTTACCATTAAAAATATAAAATAATCAAAAATAAGTTGTTGTTGTATATGTTTTAGTCTGTAGATTCTAATGCTTCATACGGTGCTTGACCTCGTATGAACCATCTTCTTTCATTCGTTGTTGTTCTGTATTCATTTGTGATCGTTGTAATTCTTTGGTCAAGAGGGGGGCGGGGTTCATAACCCCGGCGTGCGGTTGGCGTCCTAGTAGGACCCCCCCTTGCTAATGATCACCATGCTGACTCACTTGCACACCCTGAGTCACTGGTGTTGAAGCAAAAACAAAAAGATCAAGTGTAGTATCTGTTCTTATCAGCTTAATATCTGATACGCTGCTCATTGAGTAGCTCATATATTAAACTGATTTTTGGAACTGGGCTGTGGAAAAGAGGCTTGCCTCGTCCCAGCCACGGGTTGTCTCGGTATTGCACTACCTCCGTGTACGGCCCACTTCCTTCGGGAAGATTTTTCAACCTCAAAGAAAAACTAACTAACTAACTAACTAACTAGCTAGCTTTGTGCTTGCCCCCACAGAACAAGGCCAGGTTGACAGCTAATCCCACACGCTGCAAGTTCAGGATGCAGGAGAGGTGAGTAATGTGGCGGCTTGATCAAGCATACTTACCTGACGCGGGAGGTTCACTGTGATCATGAAGGCAGTCCTCTCAGGGTGAGGCCCTCTCATTGCACTTCGATTGGGTTGACCCCTGCGATTACCCCAAATGTGGGTAACTCGAGCGTATAATTTCTGGTAGTGGGGACCTGCGTTCGCGCTAGTCCCCGAACAACTTCAAACAAACAACTAACTAACTTGTTTGTTTGCTTGCTTGCTTGCTGCTAGCTACCTCCAACTTCAACGCTACCTTCAAGGTTTCCCCCTACCTACCTACCTTTCTGCAAACCCCAACTGCATGTGTAACCCTAGCTGGATATGTCATCCTAGCTTGTATCTTACCTTTAGCTTTCCACAAACCCTAGCGCAGATCGTAAACTTAGCTAGTATTTTACCTTTAGCTTTGCCCAAACCCTAGCGCAGATCGTAAACTTAGTGCGAATAGTAAACCCTAGCTAGTATTTTACCCTTAGCTTTCCACAAACCCTAGCGCAGATCGTAAACCTAGTGTGAATCGTAACCAAACCTAGTGCGAATTCTAACCCTAGCTTTCCACAAACCCTAGAAAGTTAACCCTAACTAGTTCACTCGAACCCTAGAAAGTTAACCCTAACTGCGCTCAAACCCTAGTTCAATGCTAACCCTAGTTCAATGCTAACCCTAGCTCAATACTAACCCTAGGTCAATCTTAACCCTAACCTTCCTTACGATCTCAACCCTAACTCGATGCACAAACCCTCTAAACTGGCAACATCAAAGCCAAACTAACTGCTGCTTGCTAACCTTGATTTGCGATCCATGTCAGACTCGGCTGATAGTTCTTTATTGCTATTGAATCAACTATCCTTCAACTATTTGGGACTGTTTTTGATGTGTAGATGCATCAACTTGCACATGCTACTTCGTAACTAACAGTTGTTTCCTTATCTTTTCAGCTTTAGGCAGCTACAATCGAAAGAAAATGACCTTTCCAACGCGCCGTGGATGTGCGAGCCGTGGAACGCCAGACGTAAGTAATCGAACACTACGTCACAATCGTTTTTTAGCTAGAAGAACATTTGCGCGTGCATTGAATGGCGAAACTTTTACTGCTTGCAAACAGACTTGTATCATTGAGAAAAAGCCGACTTGTAACTGCAAAGCCATTCGAGTGCTTGTTGCCATTGAAACCATTACGAAGACGAGTCCTTTAATTCGATTAGCAGCCAGTTGAAAGAAGCCATTTGAATGTTGTTTGTTGAAACATGGCGTAGATCGTTTGTTATTAGTCAGTGAGTAGAGACGAAGATTTGGATTTGCACAGACTGTTAGCTAGTGATTGTGCTGAAGAAAAGTGTATAGGAATGAGTGACTTGATAGAGAAGATAGAGAGAGAAAGAAAAAGAAAGTCTACAGCACCAGGTATTCCCAGGCGGTCACCCATCCAAGTACTAACCTGGCCCTACCGGGCTTGACTTCGGTGATCGGACGAGAACCGGTTTTTTCCCGGTGGTATGGCCGTAGACGAAGAATATTGTTGCAGTTTAAAGCTTTTGTAGCCGTGTTTTTGGAGCAGTTAATTGGGTTGTTGCTGTTGTTGGGAGTGTTTGTGTGAAGAGGCTAGGGGTGGGGGGGACCCCTGTCGAAATTTTGCTTTGAGGGTTGTGTTTGCAGTGGGTTGGTTGAGTAGTGAGTAGTGAGTAGTGCGAGTGAGTGAGTAGGTAGTTGGGTAGAGTTGATAGAGTAGGTAGAGTAGGTAGGAAGCTGCCTATGGGTGTCGATCCCACATGGTTGGGAGTAGTATTGTTGAAGGGCTGGTGGAGGGTGGGAGGAATTGGTTTATCGCTTCTCGGCCTTTTGGCTAAGATCAAGTGTAGTATCTGTTCTTATCAGCTTAATATCTGATACGCTGCTCATTGAGTAGCTCATATATTAAACTGATTTTTGGAACTGGGCTGTGGAAAAGAGGCTTGCCTCGTCCCAGCCACGGGTTGTCTCGGTATTGCACTACCTCCGTGTACGGCCCACTTCCTTCGGGAAGATTTTTCAACCTCAAAGAAAAACTAACTAACTAACTAACTAACTAGCTAGCTTTGTGCTTGCCCCCACAGAACAAGGCCAGGTTGACAGCTAATCCCACACGCTGCAAGTTCAGGATGCAGGAGAGGTGAGTAATGTGGCGGCTTGATCAAGCATACTTACCTGACGCGGGAGGTTCACTGTGATCATGAAGGCAGTCCTCTCAGGGTGAGGCCCTCTCATTGCACTTCGATTGGGTTGACCCCTGCGATTACCCCAAATGTGGGTAACTCGAGCGTATAATTTCTGGTAGTGGGGACCTGCGTTCGCGCTAGTCCCCGAACAACTTCAAACAAACAACTAACTAACTTGTTTGTTTGCTTGCTTGCTTGCTGCTAGCTACCTCCAACTTCAACGCTACCTTCAAGGTTTCCCCCTACCTACCTACCTTTCTGCAAACCCCAACTGCATGTGTAACCCTAGCTGGATATGTCATCCTAGCTTGTATCTTACCTTTAGCTTTCCACAAACCCTAGCGCAGATCGTAAACTTAGCTAGTATTTTACCTTTAGCTTTGCCCAAACCCTAGCGCAGATCGTAAACTTAGTGCGAATAGTAAACCCTAGCTAGTATTTTACCCTTAGCTTTCCACAAACCCTAGCGCAGATCGTAAACCTAGTGTGAATCGTAACCAAACCTAGTGCGAATTCTAACCCTAGCTTTCCACAAACCCTAGAAAGTTAACCCTAACTAGTTCACTCGAACCCTAGAAAGTTAACCCTAACTGCGCTCAAACCCTAGTTCAATGCTAACCCTAGTTCAATGCTAACCCTAGCTCAATACTAACCCTAGGTCAATCTTAACCCTAACCTTCCTTACGATCTCAACCCTAACTCGATGCACAAACCCTCTAAACTGGCAACATCAAAGCCAAACTAACTGCTGCTTGCTAACCTTGATTTGCGATCCATGTCAGACTCGGCTGATAGTTCTTTATTGCTATTGAATCAACTATCCTTCAACTATTTGGGACTGTTTTTGATGTGTAGATGCATCAACTTGCACATGCTACTTCGTAACTAACAGTTGTTTCCTTATCTTTTCAGCTTTAGGCAGCTACAATCGAAAGAAAATGACCTTTCCAACGCGCCGTGGATGTGCGAGCCGTGGAACGCCAGACGTAAGTAATCGAACACTACGTCACAATCGTTTTTTAGCTAGAAGAACATTTGCGCGTGCATTGAATGGCGAAACTTTTACTGCTTGCAAACAGACTTGTATCATTGAGAAAAAGCCGACTTGTAACTGCAAAGCCATTCGAGTGCTTGTTGCCATTGAAACCATTACGAAGACGAGTCCTTTAATTCGATTAGCAGCCAGTTGAAAGAAGCCATTTGAATGTTGTTTGTTGAAACATGGCGTAGATCGTTTGTTATTAGTCAGTGAGTAGAGACGAAGATTTGGATTTGCACAGACTGTTAGCTAGTGATTGTGCTGAAGAAAAGTGTATAGGAATGAGTGACTTGATAGAGAAGATAGAGAGAGAAAGAAAAAGAAAGTCTACAGCACCAGGTATTCCCAGGCGGTCACCCATCCAAGTACTAACCTGGCCCTACCGGGCTTGACTTCGGTGATCGGACGAGAACCGGTTTTTTCCCGGTGGTATGGCCGTAGACGAAGAATATTGTTGCAGTTTAAAGCTTTTGTAGCCGTGTTTTTGGAGCAGTTAATTGGGTTGTTGCTGTTGTTGGGAGTGTTTGTGTGAAGAGGCTAGGGGTGGGGGGGACCCCTGTCGAAATTTTGCTTTGAGGGTTGTGTTTGCAGTGGGTTGGTTGAGTAGTGAGTAGTGAGTAGTGCGAGTGAGTGAGTAGGTAGTTGGGTAGAGTTGATAGAGTAGGTAGAGTAGGTAGGAAGCTGCCTATGGGTGTCGATCCCACATGGTTGGGAGTAGTATTGTTGAAGGGCTGGTGGAGGGTGGGAGGAATTGGTTTATCGCTTCTCGGCCTTTTGGCTAAGATCAAGTGTAGTATCTGTTCTTATCAGCTTAATATCTGATACGCTGCTCATTGAGTAGCTCATATATTAAACTGATTTTTGGAACTGGGCTGTGGAAAAGAGGCTTGCCTCGTCCCAGCCACGGGTTGTCTCGGTATTGCACTACCTCCGTGTACGGCCCACTTCCTTCGGGAAGATTTTTCAACCTCAAAGAAAAACTAACTAACTAACTAACTAACTAGCTAGCTTTGTGCTTGCCCCCACAGAACAAGGCCAGGTTGACAGCTAATCCCACACGCTGCAAGTTCAGGATGCAGGAGAGGTGAGTAATGTGGCGGCTTGATCAAGCATACTTACCTGACGCGGGAGGTTCACTGTGATCATGAAGGCAGTCCTCTCAGGGTGAGGCCCTCTCATTGCACTTCGATTGGGTTGACCCCTGCGATTACCCCAAATGTGGGTAACTCGAGCGTATAATTTCTGGTAGTGGGGACCTGCGTTCGCGCTAGTCCCCGAACAACTTCAAACAAACAACTAACTAACTTGTTTGTTTGCTTGCTTGCTTGCTGCTAGCTACCTCCAACTTCAACGCTACCTTCAAGGTTTCCCCCTACCTACCTACCTTTCTGCAAACCCCAACTGCATGTGTAACCCTAGCTGGATATGTCATCCTAGCTTGTATCTTACCTTTAGCTTTCCACAAACCCTAGCGCAGATCGTAAACTTAGCTAGTATTTTACCTTTAGCTTTGCCCAAACCCTAGCGCAGATCGTAAACTTAGTGCGAATAGTAAACCCTAGCTAGTATTTTACCCTTAGCTTTCCACAAACCCTAGCGCAGATCGTAAACCTAGTGTGAATCGTAACCAAACCTAGTGCGAATTCTAACCCTAGCTTTCCACAAACCCTAGAAAGTTAACCCTAACTAGTTCACTCGAACCCTAGAAAGTTAACCCTAACTGCGCTCAAACCCTAGTTCAATGCTAACCCTAGTTCAATGCTAACCCTAGCTCAATACTAACCCTAGGTCAATCTTAACCCTAACCTTCCTTACGATCTCAACCCTAACTCGATGCACAAACCCTCTAAACTGGCAACATCAAAGCCAAACTAACTGCTGCTTGCTAACCTTGATTTGCGATCCATGTCAGACTCGGCTGATAGTTCTTTATTGCTATTGAATCAACTATCCTTCAACTATTTGGGACTGTTTTTGATGTGTAGATGCATCAACTTGCACATGCTACTTCGTAACTAACAGTTGTTTCCTTATCTTTTCAGCTTTAGGCAGCTACAATCGAAAGAAAATGACCTTTCCAACGCGCCGTGGATGTGCGAGCCGTGGAACGCCAGACGTAAGTAATCGAACACTACGTCACAATCGTTTTTTAGCTAGAAGAACATTTGCGCGTGCATTGAATGGCGAAACTTTTACTGCTTGCAAACAGACTTGTATCATTGAGAAAAAGCCGACTTGTAACTGCAAAGCCATTCGAGTGCTTGTTGCCATTGAAACCATTACGAAGACGAGTCCTTTAATTCGATTAGCAGCCAGTTGAAAGAAGCCATTTGAATGTTGTTTGTTGAAACATGGCGTAGATCGTTTGTTATTAGTCAGTGAGTAGAGACGAAGATTTGGATTTGCACAGACTGTTAGCTAGTGATTGTGCTGAAGAAAAGTGTATAGGAATGAGTGACTTGATAGAGAAGATAGAGAGAGAAAGAAAAAGAAAGTCTACAGCACCAGGTATTCCCAGGCGGTCACCCATCCAAGTACTAACCTGGCCCTACCGGGCTTGACTTCGGTGATCGGACGAGAACCGGTTTTTTCCCGGTGGTATGGCCGTAGACGAAGAATATTGTTGCAGTTTAAAGCTTTTGTAGCCGTGTTTTTGGAGCAGTTAATTGGGTTGTTGCTGTTGTTGGGAGTGTTTGTGTGAAGAGGCTAGGGGTGGGGGGGACCCCTGTCGAAATTTTGCTTTGAGGGTTGTGTTTGCAGTGGGTTGGTTGAGTAGTGAGTAGTGAGTAGTGCGAGTGAGTGAGTAGGTAGTTGGGTAGAGTTGATAGAGTAGGTAGAGTAGGTAGGAAGCAGCCTATGGGTGTCGATCCCACATGGTTGGGAGTAGTATTGTTGAAGGGCTGGTGGAGGGTGGGAGGAATTGGTTTATCGCTTCTCGGCCTTTTGGCTAAGATCAAGTGTAGTATCTTTCCTGGAAGAAGACGCTTTGGTGGACCAGTTCTGAAGATTACAAGTGCAAGAGGATCATTGGCCGAATCAAGTATTTGTGAGTATATGATTCCAGAAGTACGTCTCAGAAGTATGGAACCGCGAAGATGTTTACCAGAAGAGGTTAGCCGCAAGATCGCAGTCTTGGCAGAAGCGGATCAAGATCCTGATTGGACTGTGACTGAGTGGAAGACCGGTGCAAGAGTAGTGCTCGAATTCCACAAGAATAAGCCAAAGAGGAAAAGTGCAGCCAAGAAAGTACGAGACCTGAAAAGATTGGCAAAATTTATGTTAGAGAAGAAAAGTGATGAACAAATGGAGTCTGAAGAGCAAGTAGATGAAACTAATGAGGAAGAAATGGATACGGAAGATGATGAGATAGAAAATGCGAGCGAGCAAGGTGATGATAAAGATGTGAGCGAGCAAGATGATAAGGATGTGAGCGAGCAAGGCGAATCAGCTGATGACGTGGAAAAAGATGATGATAAAGATGTGAGCGAGCAAGATGATAAAGATGTGAGCGAGCAAGATATGAGCGAGCAAGATGATAAAGATGTGAGCGAGCCTAAAGAAGTAATAGATGTGGGATCTACAGAAAGCAGTGAAGAAAGCAGTAACGAAGAAAGTGAAGAAGATGGAGAACAACAAGAGAAAACAGAAAGTAGTGAAGAAAGTAATGAGGAAGATGATAAAGATGATGGTGAAGAGAAAGATGAAAGAATTGACGAACCTGAAAGTGAGAATGACAGAGATGACAAAGACGAAGATCGAAGTAAAGAAGAAGATCAAAAAGATGAAAAGAAAGACAAAGATGAAGATCGAAGTAAAAAAGAAGATCAAAAGGATGAAAAGAAAGATAAAGATGAAGATCGAAGTAAAGAAGAAGATCAAAAGGATGAAAAGAAAGACAAAGATGAAGATCGAAGTAAAGAAGAAGAATACGAGGAAAAGTACCGTAGTCGTGCTGCATTTTTACGTACGCTTGGTAAAACGGTAAATAAAGAAGAATTTATATCTAACCTGAAAAGGTCAGCAGTAGTAAGGGAAGAGTATAGATTAAGAGGAGAAGCTTTAATTCCTGACGAAGATCTCAGTACAACTATGGAAGAACATTTAATTTTTGCACAGAAACATTTTTGTTTCGAAGGCTTTCTTTTGAAGAACTTGACTTATCTGTTTAATAAACGATTATCTGAGCTAGGGAAGAATGAGATTGATATCGATTTTTTCAGAAAACGTGCGCATTATAACAGAGATTATCGACATAGCATTCCAGGAACCTTAGCGTGTGACCTTTGGAGGAAAAACGAATTGAAATTATGTGTCTTATGCACAGTGAGTGATTGTGATCAAGTAATATATAAGTGTAATAAGCCAAAAACCCACAAGAATGCTACATTTTTGTACCGATGGTATCGGGATTGTGCAATGGCTACTGAGATTCATACTTTGCATATGAATAATGTCAGAGCAGGTATAGGTGATCATGGAGATAGAAAATAATAAGTATAAGTAATAATGTAGTGATAAATGATGGTAATGATAGTGAAATAGTAAATGAAAATGTGAAGCTATGTGAAAGATTTGAATTGTAAAACATAGGGCTTTTTTAGCCCGTTCTCTTATCTTTTTAAATAAAAGGTTATAAAAAAAAAAAAAAAAAAATCTGTTCTTATCAGCTTAATATCTGATACGCTGCTCATTGAGTAGCTCATATATTAAACTGATTTTTGGAACTGGGCTGTGGAAAAGAGGCTTGCCTCGTCCCAGCCACGGGTTGTCTCGGTATTGCACTACCTCCGTGTACGGCCCACTTCCTTCGGGAAGATTTTTCAACCTCAAAGAAAAACTAACTAACTAACTAACTAACTAGCTAGCTTTGTGCTTGCCCCCACAGAACAAGGCCAGGTTGACAGCTAATCCCACACGCTGCAAGTTCAGGATGCAGGAGAGGTGAGTAATGTGGCGGCTTGATCAAGCATACTTACCTGACGCGGGAGGTTCACTGTGATCATGAAGGCAGTCCTCTCAGGGTGAGGCCCTCTCATTGCACTTCGATTGGGTTGACCCCTGCGATTACCCCAAATGTGGGTAACTCGAGCGTATAATTTCTGGTAGTGGGGACCTGCGTTCGCGCTAGTCCCCGAACAACTTCAAACAAACAACTAACTAACTTGTTTGTTTGCTTGCTTGCTTGCTGCTAGCTACCTCCAACTTCAACGCTACCTTCAAGGTTTCCCCCTACCTACCTACCTTTCTGCAAACCCCAACTGCATGTGTAACCCTAGCTGGATATGTCATCCTAGCTTGTATCTTACCTTTAGCTTTCCACAAACCCTAGCGCAGATCGTAAACTTAGCTAGTATTTTACCTTTAGCTTTGCCCAAACCCTAGCGCAGATCGTAAACTTAGTGCGAATAGTAAACCCTAGCTAGTATTTTACCCTTAGCTTTCCACAAACCCTAGCGCAGATCGTAAACCTAGTGTGAATCGTAACCAAACCTAGTGCGAATTCTAACCCTAGCTTTCCACAAACCCTAGAAAGTTAACCCTAACTAGTTCACTCGAACCCTAGAAAGTTAACCCTAACTGCGCTCAAACCCTAGTTCAATGCTAACCCTAGTTCAATGCTAACCCTAGCTCAATACTAACCCTAGGTCAATCTTAACCCTAACCTTCCTTACGATCTCAACCCTAACTCGATGCACAAACCCTCTAAACTGGCAACATCAAAGCCAAACTAACTGCTGCTTGCTAACCTTGATTTGCGATCCATGTCAGACTCGGCTGATAGTTCTTTATTGCTATTGAATCAACTATCCTTCAACTATTTGGGACTGTTTTTGATGTGTAGATGCATCAACTTGCACATGCTACTTCGTAACTAACAGTTGTTTCCTTATCTTTTCAGCTTTAGGCAGCTACAATCGAAAGAAAATGACCTTTCCAACGCGCCGTGGATGTGCGAGCCGTGGAACGCCAGACGTAAGTAATCGAACACTACGTCACAATCGTTTTTTAGCTAGAAGAACATTTGCGCGTGCATTGAATGGCGAAACTTTTACTGCTTGCAAACAGACTTGTATCATTGAGAAAAAGCCGACTTGTAACTGCAAAGCCATTCGAGTGCTTGTTGCCATTGAAACCATTACGAAGACGAGTCCTTTAATTCGATTAGCAGCCAGTTGAAAGAAGCCATTTGAATGTTGTTTGTTGAAACATGGCGTAGATCGTTTGTTATTAGTCAGTGAGTAGAGACGAAGATTTGGATTTGCACAGACTGTTAGCTAGTGATTGTGCTGAAGAAAAGTGTATAGGAATGAGTGACTTGATAGAGAAGATAGAGAGAGAAAGAAAAAGAAAGTCTACAGCACCAGGTATTCCCAGGCGGTCACCCATCCAAGTACTAACCTGGCCCTACCGGGCTTGACTTCGGTGATCGGACGAGAACCGGTTTTTTCCCGGTGGTATGGCCGTAGACGAAGAATATTGTTGCAGTTTAAAGCTTTTGTAGCCGTGTTTTTGGAGCAGTTAATTGGGTTGTTGCTGTTGTTGGGAGTGTTTGTGTGAAGAGGCTAGGGGTGGGGGGGACCCCTGTCGAAATTTTGCTTTGAGGGTTGTGTTTGCAGTGGGTTGGTTGAGTAGTGAGTAGTGAGTAGTGCGAGTGAGTGAGTAGGTAGTTGGGTAGAGTTGATAGAGTAGGTAGAGTAGGTAGGAAGCTGCCTATGGGTGTCGATCCCACATGGTTGGGAGTAGTATTGTTGAAGGGCTGGTGGAGGGTGGGAGGAATTGGTTTATCGCTTCTCGGCCTTTTGGCTAAGATCCAGTGTAGTAGCGGTTCCCCTATTTGTCAGAGTTTTGGGTTGCCTGTGTATCAGGCAATCTTTCTAGATTTCGATTATCCAGATGGTTGTTGATAGAGAGTGCACTGTGAATTTCGAAGGAGATATATCAGGAGTGCGGGCAGTCTTGACTTTTTTGTCTAAGGACGTTGGCTTTTGCAAGGACGATATTGCTTGCATGCAGAGACATTACGGTGGATATCTGGTGACCTTTAAAGATCTGGAAAAGGCGGAGAAAATGAGAGATAAGGATACTGCGCAGATCGAGGGAAAGAATGTGAATTTCTTGCCAGCCTACGCACGCACGACGAAAGTGGCCATTTTCAACCTGCCTTTTGAAGTGTCAGATGATATTGTTAGTTTCAAGCTTCGACAGTTTGGCAAAGTTGTTAAGGTAACACGTAACACGATCTATGGATTTCCGACTATTGAGAACGGAATCAGAACAGTGATGATGGAAATTGAACATGCTATCCCATCTTATATTACAATTGAAGATTATTCTGTACACATTGTATACTCTGGGCAACAACCCACGTGTAGGAGATGTAGTAATACTGGACATATTGCTAAAGACTGCCCTCAAAATCCCAAGAAGTGTTTTAAATGTCAACAACCTGGCCACTTTTCAAAAGATTGCCCTAACTTGGCTTACTGTACTGATTGTGATTCGACCGGACACACCAATTGGCTATGTAAACGTATTCAAGCCCAGAGTGAGCGGAGCGATGATGAATGTGAGGAGTCTGATGAAGTGGGGTCTGATGAAGAACAGGAAACAGGACTGGGAAGTCTTTTGGCTATTGGATCCACCGTTCTTGAAGTTATTCCTGTTCAGCATAAAGAACTTTCAACTGGTGAGGAAGAGGGTTCCGAGCGAATTGATGTCATTGAGGAAGGATCAGAGCTAGATCTTACAGGTGAACGATACGCAGTTACGGATGCTTTGAACACGCTAGACAGCAATGAAAGTTCGAGTGATATGGAATGGACTGTCGCTGGAAGAAAGCGGAGTGCAAATGCGAGTAGCACTGAAAAGCGTCCTAAGCGATAAGTAGTTATTAGTTTATATTTTTTTGATATTTCATGGCTAGTTTAAGTGTCGTATCTATCAATGTTCGTGGTGTTGCGTCTAATAATCGTAGAAATTTTGTTGCCAATGTTTTGAAGCGCTTTGATGTCTGTTTTGTACAAGAAAGTTTTGTGTGTAACCTTCGTAAGGCTGAAAAGTTCAGGAAAATATGGGAGGGTAATTGTTTTTGGAGTTTTGGAGAGGAGAGAAGTGCGGGGGTGGGAATCTTTGTCAATAAGAATGTCGATTTGAATGTGCTAAGTGTTGTGAGGGATACGGAGGGTCGAGTGCTGAGTTTGCTGGTTAAATGGGGTGGTATTCGCTATTCGTTTGTCTGTGTGTATGCGCCTGTAGATGTTACGGCTCGTAAAGTTTTCTTTCGTGATTTGCATAAGTATGTGTTCCCGAATTCGTATGTTGTGTTGGGAGGTGATTTTAATTGTGTTTTGTTGGATAGTGATTCGTCGTCTGTAACGGGAGCAAACAAAGGTGGTGCGAAGGAATTGAGTAATGTTGTAAGTGACTTTGATTTAATTGATTTGTGGGTACATTTTCATCGTGGTGTTCGTTTATTTACGTGGATGGGTCAGGGAGTTGGATCCAGGTTAGATCGTTTTTATGTTTCCCGTGATTTGTTAGCGTCTTTTGGTAGTTGTTATGTGGAACCCTTAGGTGTGTCTGATCATGACGGAGTGCGTTTTGTGTTAAATCAGAGTGGTGTGAGTATGAATAGAAAGAGTCTTTGGAAATTTAATAATAGTGTTTTGAAGGATGAGTGTTTTGTGAAAGAATGTAGAGTGTGGTTGATTAAACAAATAGAGACGGTTAGAAAGAATGGAGTGAGGGCGTCTTGGGTGGGATTTAAGAAACGTATTAAGAAATATTGTATATTGTATAGTGTGCAGAGAGCTAAAGAGCGTCGTGTGTCTAGGAAGCGTCTAACTGATGAGATTATTTTTTTGAAGCGTAGATTTGCGAGAGGGGATGATGTGAGTGACATGATTAAGTTTAAAGAGAGTGAACTACAAAAGCTTATTGTGTGCGAGCAAGAGGGTGTGAAGGTACGGAGTAGAGCGCAGCTGATTGAAGAGGGTGAAAAAACTAGTAGATTTTTCTTTAGTCTTGTAAAAAGCCATGGTAAAGGGAATTGTATCGATGTTTTGAAGGATGAGAATGATGTGGAGAGAGATAGTCAAGTAGAGAAGAAAAAAATCATTGAAGAGTTTTATTGTAAATTGTTTTGTAAGGAAGATGTAGATGTTAATTGTCAAGATGTATTGTTGAGTAAAATATCTAAAGTTTTGTCTGAGGATGCTTGTGCTAGTTGTGAGGATTTGTTGTTAAAAGATGAGTTTGAATGTGCTATGGGGGGGATGGGTTTAGGGAAAACCCCTGGCGAAGATGGCCTGTCTTTAGAATTTTTTAAGTGTTTTAAAGATCTCTTTGTTCCTTTGTTGTGTGACTTAGCTAATGAATGTTTTCGCGCTGATGAGTTGCCTGTTGAATGTGTCCGTGGTGTAGTGCGTCTGGTCTTCAAGAAAGGTGAGCGTGCGGATTTAAAAAACTGGCGTCCGATTTCTTTATTGAATTTAGATTATAAGATTATTGCGAGAGTTCTGAGTAATAGATTGAAGGGAGTTATGGAGGGTATTATTTGTGAAGATCAAACGTGTGGAGTGATAGGCAGGTCAATTACTGATAATTTAAATTTAACGAGAGATGTTTTGGATCATATTGAGCAGACTGATGAGTGTGGAGTGCTGGTGAGTTTAGATCAGGAGAAAGCTTTTGATAGGGTGGACAGAGTTTTTTTAGATAGAGTGTTAGAGAAGTTTGGTTTTGGGGAATGTTTTAGGAAATGGATGAGAGTGCTATACAGAGGTGCGTGTGCGAGAGTGATATGTAATGGTGAATTGACGAAGAGTGTAGTGTTAGAAAAAGGGATTAGACAAGGCTGCCCTCTGTCGCCAATGCTTTATGTGCTAGTGGCAGAGGTGCTTGCGTGTAATGTGAGATGTGAGAGTAGAATTAAGGGCTTCCTGGTCCCTGGATCAGGGGGTCAGTCAACGAATATATCGCAATATGCGGATGATACGTGTGCTGTGTTGAGAGATACTGGGTCTGTGAGTGTTCTGTTGGATGTTGTAGAGTTTTATGGTCGTGGGACAGGAGCGAAGTTAAATAGGAAGAAGTCTGAGGCGATGTGGTTGGGAAGTTGGAGAAGTAGACAGGAAAAACCTTTTGGATTGAAGTGGGTGGTGAAGATGAAAGTGTTGGGTGTTTGGTTTGGTGATAATGTAGAAGACGAGAATTGGGTTGTAAAGTGTGTGAAATTAAAGAATGTTTTAGATCTGTGGAGTAGTCGGAGTTTGTCCATACGTGGTAGAGTGTTGATTGTCAAAGTTTTAGGATTGTCTAAGTTGGATTATTTGTCAAGAGTTTTGATTGTGCCAAATTGGGTTGTAGCTAGAGTAAATTCTTTGATTTGGAAGTTTGTATGGGGGGGTGGTGTTGAATTAGTGAAAAGGGGTTCTTGTTTATTGTCTGTATTGGAGGGGGGTCTGGGTATGGTGGATTTTGGGGTTAGAATACGAGCCTTGCGTGTAGTAAATGTTGTTAGTAGTTTGAGTCGTGGTGAAGGGAAAATGTGGTGCTATATGCGTTATTTTGTAGGTAGTCGTGTTGCTGGGCTTCGTGATGAATGGAACGTACTTGTGAATAATTTAGTACCAAATGCTGGTACTGTGACGTCCTATTATAGTAAAGTACTTGTGGATATTCGTGCTTTTGTTAATGATGTGAGTCCGGTGGTGAAGATTATGTATAATGTGATTGTTCGTGATGCTTTTGTAAGTCTAAGATGTGTGCGCTATTGGGAAAGTGTCATAAACGAAAGAATAGAGTGGAAGTGTGTGTGGCGTGATCTAAAGTTGTCTTTGTCTGAAAATATAATGAGTGAGTTGCGGTGGAGAATTGTACAGAGAATTGTCAAAGTCAGAGTGAATCTTAGAGATTGGGGTTTTAATGTCGTGTCTGATCAATGTGCTGTATGTCAGGGAAGGGAGACTATTGAACATTGTTTTTTGTATTGCAATCGTGTTAAAAGAGCTTGGAGTTGGGTGGAAGGTATTGTGAGAAAATGGTGTAAGGATTTTGTTGTCAATGCCAAGTGTGTATTTTTGGGTCTGTTTAATGTAGCTTTAAGCCGTAAGAAACTTGTGATGTTTGTAGTAGAAACGATGTTGAATGTTATATGGTTGTTTAGAAATAGGGCAACATTTCATAATAGTGTTGTCCAGTATCGTGATATTATACGTAAATGCCGTGCTGATATTGTGTTTCGTCTGAATGTAGAAAAGTTTCGTTTGAGTGTCAATGAATTTAAATCAGTTTGGTGTTGTGATGATGTGTTGTGCAATAGCCATGATCTAGAAATATTAGTATAAATGAAAAGAATGGAAACTGAATGATCTTGAAATAATAGCATAAAAGAAGGATTATGAATAAGTATATAGGATTATGAATAAGTACATAGGTATAATGAAAATTGAATGATTTAGAAATATTAGTATAAAAGAATGGATTATGAATAAATATATAGAATAGGTTTTTGAATAAGTATAAGTGATAGTAAATTGAATTTATGGAGGAGGTTGGCTTTGAATAAAAATATGAACTATGTTTAGAAATATTAGTATAAAAGAATGGACTATGAATAAGCATATAGAATAGGTTTTTGAATAAGTATAAGTGATAGTAAATTGAATTTATGGAGGAGGCTGGTTTAGAATAAAAAATAAGGTATAAGTGTAATAAATTGATTTAATGGAGGAGGCTGGTTTAGAATAAAAAATAAGGATGTAATAGAAGAATGTAATAGAAATAGAATGAAAATTGTAAATAGTAGTATGATTATGTGAAGTTATGTGAAAGGTTTGAATTGTAAAATATAGGGCTTTTTAAGCCCGTTCTCTTATCTTTTTAAATAAAAGGTTATAAAAAAAAAAAAAAAAAAAAAATCTGTTCTTATCAGCTTAATATCTGATACGCTGCTCATTGAGTAGCTCATATATTAAACTGATTTTTGGAACTGGGCTGTGGAAAAGAGGCTTGCCTCGTCCCAGCCACGGGTTGTCTCGGTATTGCACTACCTCCGTGTACGGCCCACTTCCTTCGGGAAGATTTTTCAACCTCAAAGAAAAACTAACTAACTAACTAACTAACTAGCTAGCTTTGTGCTTGCCCCCACAGAACAAGGCCAGGTTGACAGCTAATCCCACACGCTGCAAGTTCAGGATGCAGGAGAGGTGAGTAATGTGGCGGCTTGATCAAGCATACTTACCTGACGCGGGAGGTTCACTGTGATCATGAAGGCAGTCCTCTCAGGGTGAGGCCCTCTCATTGCACTTCGATTGGGTTGACCCCTGCGATTACCCCAAATGTGGGTAACTCGAGCGTATAATTTCTGGTAGTGGGGACCTGCGTTCGCGCTAGTCCCCGAACAACTTCAAACAAACAACTAACTAACTTGTTTGTTTGCTTGCTTGCTTGCTGCTAGCTACCTCCAACTTCAACGCTACCTTCAAGGTTTCCCCCTACCTACCTACCTTTCTGCAAACCCCAACTGCATGTGTAACCCTAGCTGGATATGTCATCCTAGCTTGTATCTTACCTTTAGCTTTCCACAAACCCTAGCGCAGATCGTAAACTTAGCTAGTATTTTACCTTTAGCTTTGCCCAAACCCTAGCGCAGATCGTAAACTTAGTGCGAATAGTAAACCCTAGCTAGTATTTTACCCTTAGCTTTCCACAAACCCTAGCGCAGATCGTAAACCTAGTGTGAATCGTAACCAAACCTAGTGCGAATTCTAACCCTAGCTTTCCACAAACCCTAGAAAGTTAACCCTAACTAGTTCACTCGAACCCTAGAAAGTTAACCCTAACTGCGCTCAAACCCTAGTTCAATGCTAACCCTAGTTCAATGCTAACCCTAGCTCAATACTAACCCTAGGTCAATCTTAACCCTAACCTTCCTTACGATCTCAACCCTAACTCGATGCACAAACCCTCTAAACTGGCAACATCAAAGCCAAACTAACTGCTGCTTGCTAACCTTGATTTGCGATCCATGTCAGACTCGGCTGATAGTTCTTTATTGCTATTGAATCAACTATCCTTCAACTATTTGGGACTGTTTTTGATGTGTAGATGCATCAACTTGCACATGCTACTTCGTAACTAACAGTTGTTTCCTTATCTTTTCAGCTTTAGGCAGCTACAATCGAAAGAAAATGACCTTTCCAACGCGCCGTGGATGTGCGAGCCGTGGAACGCCAGACGTAAGTAATCGAACACTACGTCACAATCGTTTTTTAGCTAGAAGAACATTTGCGCGTGCATTGAATGGCGAAACTTTTACTGCTTGCAAACAGACTTGTATCATTGAGAAAAAGCCGACTTGTAACTGCAAAGCCATTCGAGTGCTTGTTGCCATTGAAACCATTACGAAGACGAGTCCTTTAATTCGATTAGCAGCCAGTTGAAAGAAGCCATTTGAATGTTGTTTGTTGAAACATGGCGTAGATCGTTTGTTATTAGTCAGTGAGTAGAGACGAAGATTTGGATTTGCACAGACTGTTAGCTAGTGATTGTGCTGAAGAAAAGTGTATAGGAATGAGTGACTTGATAGAGAAGATAGAGAGAGAAAGAAAAAGAAAGTCTACAGCACCAGGTATTCCCAGGCGGTCACCCATCCAAGTACTAACCTGGCCCTACCGGGCTTGACTTCGGTGATCGGACGAGAACCGGTTTTTTCCCGGTGGTATGGCCGTAGACGAAGAATATTGTTGCAGTTTAAAGCTTTTGTAGCCGTGTTTTTGGAGCAGTTAATTGGGTTGTTGCTGTTGTTGGGAGTGTTTGTGTGAAGAGGCTAGGGGTGGGGGGGACCCCTGTCGAAATTTTGCTTTGAGGGTTGTGTTTGCAGTGGGTTGGTTGAGTAGTGAGTAGTGAGTAGTGCGAGTGAGTGAGTAGGTAGTTGGGTAGAGTTGATAGAGTAGGTAGAGTAGGTAGGAAGCTGCCTATGGGTGTCGATCCCACATGGTTGGGAGTAGTATTGTTGAAGGGCTGGTGGAGGGTGGGAGGAATTGGTTTATCGCTTCTCGGCCTTTTGGCTAAGATCAAGTGTAGTATCTGTTCTTATCAGCTTAATATCTGATACGCTGCTCATTGAGTAGCTCATATATTAAACTGATTTTTGGAACTGGGCTGTGGAAAAGAGGCTTGCCTCGTCCCAGCCACGGGTTGTCTCGGTATTGCACTACCTCCGTGTACGGCCCACTTCCTTCGGGAAGATTTTTCAACCTCAAAGAAAAACTAACTAACTAACTAACTAACTAGCTAGCTTTGTGCTTGCCCCCACAGAACAAGGCCAGGTTGACAGCTAATCCCACACGCTGCAAGTTCAGGATGCAGGAGAGGTGAGTAATGTGGCGGCTTGATCAAGCATACTTACCTGACGCGGGAGGTTCACTGTGATCATGAAGGCAGTCCTCTCAGGGTGAGGCCCTCTCATTGCACTTCGATTGGGTTGACCCCTGCGATTACCCCAAATGTGGGTAACTCGAGCGTATAATTTCTGGTAGTGGGGACCTGCGTTCGCGCTAGTCCCCGAACAACTTCAAACAAACAACTAACTAACTTGTTTGTTTGCTTGCTTGCTTGCTGCTAGCTACCTCCAACTTCAACGCTACCTTCAAGGTTTCCCCCTACCTACCTACCTTTCTGCAAACCCCAACTGCATGTGTAACCCTAGCTGGATATGTCATCCTAGCTTGTATCTTACCTTTAGCTTTCCACAAACCCTAGCGCAGATCGTAAACTTAGCTAGTATTTTACCTTTAGCTTTGCCCAAACCCTAGCGCAGATCGTAAACTTAGTGCGAATAGTAAACCCTAGCTAGTATTTTACCCTTAGCTTTCCACAAACCCTAGCGCAGATCGTAAACCTAGTGTGAATCGTAACCAAACCTAGTGCGAATTCTAACCCTAGCTTTCCACAAACCCTAGAAAGTTAACCCTAACTAGTTCACTCGAACCCTAGAAAGTTAACCCTAACTGCGCTCAAACCCTAGTTCAATGCTAACCCTAGTTCAATGCTAACCCTAGCTCAATACTAACCCTAGGTCAATCTTAACCCTAACCTTCCTTACGATCTCAACCCTAACTCGATGCACAAACCCTCTAAACTGGCAACATCAAAGCCAAACTAACTGCTGCTTGCTAACCTTGATTTGCGATCCATGTCAGACTCGGCTGATAGTTCTTTATTGCTATTGAATCAACTATCCTTCAACTATTTGGGACTGTTTTTGATGTGTAGATGCATCAACTTGCACATGCTACTTCGTAACTAACAGTTGTTTCCTTATCTTTTCAGCTTTAGGCAGCTACAATCGAAAGAAAATGACCTTTCCAACGCGCCGTGGATGTGCGAGCCGTGGAACGCCAGACGTAAGTAATCGAACACTACGTCACAATCGTTTTTTAGCTAGAAGAACATTTGCGCGTGCATTGAATGGCGAAACTTTTACTGCTTGCAAACAGACTTGTATCATTGAGAAAAAGCCGACTTGTAACTGCAAAGCCATTCGAGTGCTTGTTGCCATTGAAACCATTACGAAGACGAGTCCTTTAATTCGATTAGCAGCCAGTTGAAAGAAGCCATTTGAATGTTGTTTGTTGAAACATGGCGTAGATCGTTTGTTATTAGTCAGTGAGTAGAGACGAAGATTTGGATTTGCACAGACTGTTAGCTAGTGATTGTGCTGAAGAAAAGTGTATAGGAATGAGTGACTTGATAGAGAAGATAGAGAGAGAAAGAAAAAGAAAGTCTACAGCACCAGGTATTCCCAGGCGGTCACCCATCCAAGTACTAACCTGGCCCTACCGGGCTTGACTTCGGTGATCGGACGAGAACCGGTTTTTTCCCGGTGGTATGGCCGTAGACGAAGAATATTGTTGCAGTTTAAAGCTTTTGTAGCCGTGTTTTTGGAGCAGTTAATTGGGTTGTTGCTGTTGTTGGGAGTGTTTGTGTGAAGAGGCTAGGGGTGGGGGGGACCCCTGTCGAAATTTTGCTTTGAGGGTTGTGTTTGCAGTGGGTTGGTTGAGTAGTGAGTAGTGAGTAGTGCGAGTGAGTGAGTAGGTAGTTGGGTAGAGTTGATAGAGTAGGTAGAGTAGGTAGGAAGCTGCCTATGGGTGTCGATCCCACATGGTTGGGAGTAGTATTGTTGAAGGGCTGGTGGAGGGTGGGAGGAATTGGTTTATCGCTTCTCGGCCTTTTGGCTAAGATCAAGTGTAGTATCTGTTCTTATCAGCTTAATATCTGATACGCTGCTCATTGAGTAGCTCATATATTAAACTGATTTTTGGAACTGGGCTGTGGAAAAGAGGCTTGCCTCGTCCCAGCCACGGGTTGTCTCGGTATTGCACTACCTCCGTGTACGGCCCACTTCCTTCGGGAAGATTTTTCAACCTCAAAGAAAAACTAACTAACTAACTAACTAACTAGCTAGCTTTGTGCTTGCCCCCACAGAACAAGGCCAGGTTGACAGCTAATCCCACACGCTGCAAGTTCAGGATGCAGGAGAGGTGAGTAATGTGGCGGCTTGATCAAGCATACTTACCTGACGCGGGAGATTTACTTGGGTAAAACTCTGTCCAAGTGGGTAAGAATCGGGCTTCCTGTGGTGGCTAGCCTTTCTGCTCTTCTGGAGTGTGACGTTCTTCTCCGTGTGGGATCCTTTTTTTGAGTAAGTGTTCAGTGTATTCTTTTTCTCTTGTTTTGTGCTCGAGCTCGTTTTTCGAGCTTTTTTTGCCCGTTTTTTGCTATTTTTTTTTCTTGTTTTTTGTGTGTGTTTTTTCGCACTGTGACGGTTTCCCAACATGGGAGACCGTCCCAGTTATGCAAATGTTACGGCCAGTACTGGACCGTCTCCTGGCGCGAGCATCGGTGCTCGCGCTGGTTTGATGACGCGTACTGGTTACGCAAATTTGCAAACAAAACCGATCAGACGGCCAAACACCGTCACCATCTTTATTCCTCGAGAATTCTCGAGGAAGTACGGTAAGGATGTTAAGCAGAAGGTGATCGGCGCCGTTACTGACGTCGTCTCCTCTGCTTACATCAAATGTATTCAGCCTGTTGGCTCTGAGGTGCGGGTCACCTTTTCGAGCCAACAGTACAAGGATACGCTACTACACGAGGGACTCAGTGTAGGAGGTTTGTCTCTCCCCATACGGGAGGCGGAGGTGAATCGCACCTTTGTGCATATTCACCGCCTGCCGTATGAGGTTCCGGATGACGACCTAGTTTCACTTCTAGACTACTACGGCAAGGTAGTGGAGGTGAAACGGGTCGTCGACAATATGGTCAGGGGGTGCGAGACTGGTTCTCGCACCGCAAAAATCGAGCTGCGGGAGCATATGCCGCGTCTTTTGCGCTTGCGGGGATTCTGGTTCACCGCTTTCTACAAGGGCCAACCGGACTACTGCACCGGTTGTCGGAAGACGGGGCACGTCCTGCGGAATTGCCCGCTGGTGGGGAAGTGCTGGACCTGTGGGGCTGAGGGACACTTTGCCCGGGATTGCCCATCAAAATCCCCCATTAATACCAATGCCTCTGCGAGCCATGAGGAGTCCTCAGACAATGAGGCCTCACAGCATAGTGATAGTGGCAATAACACACCGCCACCAAAAAGGCCAAGAGGCCTCGAGACGCCGTCGAGGGGTGGACCCCCGTCAGGGCCCCTGCCCGGGAGGGGGGTAGAGAGTACACAGGCTACCCCTCCCCTCCCAAGGAGACTTGTCTCCAGTACATTGCCGGAGAGTGGATCGCCCAGTGCGCACCTTGATAAGGAGTGCGCTGACGCTTCACTCTCCGAGGATGATGAGGACTACAATCCTGACACTGCCATTTTGGCGATGTCGGATTGCGAGTCCCAGGTCTCCTCGGCAACTGGGCAGCAGGTGCCTTGTTATACGGGGGATACCAACACAAACCCCAGCGGGTCTCTGTCCTATTCACCGAGGACTCAAAATACTGGCTCGTCCCCTTTTACAGATGGGGACTCTACATTGGCGGGCATCCCTTCGGATCAAACCATCCAGTGTTCCTTGGGGGATTCCACCTTGGGGGTAATAACGACCCCTCCCCCTTCTATAGCCCTCAGTGTCAGCGACTCCCAGCTAGCGGGGGTTTCCCTGGGGGGTGAACCGGCTTCTGGCGGCCGGACGGTTGTCGGGGCCCTTGTGGACAGCGGTGAATCCCTGGGTCCCTCGCAATCATTGGACCCCCCGGCATTTGACTTTTCGCAGTCGCTTTTTGATTCCCAACCAAGCCAGTCTACTAGGTCACAGACGCAAGGTGCGCGCAAGGGCGTGCACCGCATGCCGGTCATTGCGGCTGATCGACCTAATAGGCTGCGTAGAGACAACCACTCTCAGAGGGACGAACAAGACTCGCCGCCTCCTACACCCCCACCCCGCAAGGGGAAGAAGGCGTATAGAGACCGTTCACCGGTCTCTAAATCCTAATCCTTCCAATGGCGGTAGTGATCAGTAGTCTTAACGTCTGCGGCCTGCGCCAGGACGTTAAAAGAGATGCCTTCCGACAGTGGTTGCAGCACCACTGTCACGACATTGTCTGTCTGCAAGAGACTCATGCAGTCTCTGCAGACGAAATGTCGGACTGGTTTCGTTCCGCCGGCTATGAATGTGTCTCATCCCCGGGAACAAATCGTTCCCGCGGGGTGGCCATTCTTTACCGCTCTTCTCTCCAGGTCACCCGGCTTTGGAGAGATGATGTTGGTCGGTGGGTGCAAGCAGAGTTTTCCTATCAGGACACTGTGTTTAGGGTCGTCTCCTTGTACGCCCCTAATCGCAATCCTGATAGGGATTCCTTTTTCACCAAGGTCACTGATGCGGTCGACCCAGGCATCCCTGTGATGCTTGCGGGAGACTTCAACTCTGTCTTGGACCGTCGTGTAGATCGCAGAGGATCGAACCCTCTTAGCTCATACTCCGAGAGCTCTGATGCAATCAGACACTTGATGAGTGAAGCTGACTGTCTTGATGGGTGGAGACATCTTCATCCTCAAGATCGGAACTACACGTGGACGAAACCAGATGGCTCTCTTTCATCGAGAATCGATCTCATACTCTTTCCTAGGCAGTGGGCTCATGAGATGAGTGGGGCTAACATCTTGCCCTGCCCATATTCTGATCACTCCGCTGTTGTTCTGAGTTTCCATGTCCCGGATACCATCTCACCGGGACCTTCCTTCTGGAAACTCAACACCTCTATCTTAGAAGAGAAGGAATACCATCTTCTCATAGAGGCCTTGTGGGGGCAATGGCAGAATCGTCGCGACGATTACGACTCTCTCTCGATGTGGTGGGACCTGGGCAAGTGTAAGATTCGGGACGCCACCATGAAATATTGCAAGGCACGTGCTTGTAAAAGGCGCTCTGAGCGTCAGTCCTTATTGGACGAGCTGGCCTCTCTCCGGTCCCAATTCGAACTGGGTCGGACATCAGTCCTCACTCGCATGAAACAGTTGGAGAGTGAACTTCGAGCATTTGACCTAGATGCAGCTCGCGCTGCTCAGGTCCGTGCGCGTGCGCGTTGGGTAGAAGAGGGCGAAACTTCGTCCTCTTACTTCATGCGTCTCGAGAAGAGCAGGGGGAGTAGACAGCGGATCTCTGCTGTCCGCAAACCCGATGGGCAGGTCACTCGTGACATGCTCGACATCTTGGCGACGTGGAGAGATTTTTACCAAAATCTCTTCACTGCGTCTGATGTGGATTCTCAGGTCCAGAACGACATGTTCTCGAACCTGGAGTCCAAGCTCTCGGAGGCCGAAGCTGCTTCCTGTGAGGGACCATTGACCTTGAGTGATGCCTACGAGGCCCTCAAGGGGATGGCTCGGGGCAAGACCCCAGGCCTTGATGGTCTCCCCATGGAGTTTTACATAGGTTTCTGGCCGCTGGTCGGCCAGGACCTTGTAAACGTCTTGAACTGCGGCTTCGCTAACCAGCAACTTTCTATCTCGCAGCGCAGAGGTATCATCACCCTTATTCATAAGAGAGATGATACTCTGGAAATGAAGAACTGGCGCCCCATATCGCTCCTTAATGTCGACTACAAGATTGCGACCAGATGTATCGCTGGTCGTCTTCTTAAAGTCATAGGTAGCGTTGTGGCGGAAGATCAAACCTGCGGTATTCCTGGCCGTTTCATTGGGAATAATGTCTCTCTGCTGAGAGACATTATTCATTATGCAACAGTTGGAGATATACCTTTGAGTATTCTCTCTCTGGACCAAGAAAAGGCTTTTGATCGAGTTGATTGGGGCTTCATGCACCGCACTCTTTCCTCCATGGGGTTTGGGCCTTCTTTTTGTGGGTGGGTACGCCTTTTTTACACCGGGGTCTCGAGCGCCGTAGTTGTCAATGGTTACATCTCTGACTTTTTTGACCTCTCTCGAGGGGTCCGACAGGGATGTCCATTGAGTGCGCTCCTGTACGTGCTGACAGCCGAGGTGTTGGCATGCAACATCCGTGCTTGCGATAGGATTAAGGGGGTATCCCTACCCTCCGATCCTAGTCGTCAAGCAGTGATCTCTCAGTATGCCGATGACACAACGATCGTCTGTACTACAGATGACGCTGTGGTCGCCAGCTTTGAGATCTATGCCCAGTACGAGAAAGCATCTGGTGCACGAATCAATGCTGCAAAGTCCAAGGGCTTGTGGCTTGGTCCGTGGCGCCACCGTACTGATCCTCCTGTCCAGCTTCGTTGGTCTTCTACTTCCCTTCCTGTTTTGGGTACTTTTCTTGGTCCAGACAATCTGGAAGAATCCAACTTCCGCCCCAGAATCGAATCCTTGACCAAGGTCTTGGACTCGTGGCGTCAGCGACAGCTCTCTTTCCGTGGAAAGAGCCTGGTTGTCAACGCTCTGGGCCTTTCTGGTCTCTGGTACACTGTGTCAGTGCTACCGGTGCCAGAATGGGTTGCAGTTGAGGTTGACCGGGCAATCCATTCCTTCTTGTGGTCCAACAAGAAGGAATTGATTGCACGTGCTACAGTCTGTCAGCCTACCACGGAGGGAGGAATCGGTTTCCCTTGCTTCCGGCATAGGGTTTCCGCATTCCATGGACAATGGATTCGAAGGTACTTCGACTCCTCGTCCCCAAAGTGGAAAGCCTTCTTCGAGTATTATATTGCTGAGCTTCCGAGGGATTTCCTCCGAAATCCCTATCGGCCTCGCAATACAACGCTGCCGCCTTTCTACCGGAATGTCGTGGAAGCCTGGAACGCCCTCGATGGAGGTGTCGTTACTGGCAGAACCGGCATTTTTTTCAACCGGTCAGACAGCCCGTCAACTCTGACATCGCTGTCTGTGAAAGGCGCTTATCAGTTGCTGGTCATGAAGAACAGACGCCCTCCGCACTGCGTAGCGAAGTTCACTCCCGTCTACCCCGATGTAGTGTGGCCTGATGCCTGGCAACAGGTCCACTGCTGTGCGATTGACAGGCAAGTCACTGATCTTGCCTGGAAGATCGCCCACGGGGTCATTTACACCGCGGCACGTCTCTCCGACTTTGGTTGGGGGAACGTGGATCCAACTTGTTTCTGCGGTCATCCTCGTGAGGACATCTCCCATCTCTTCTTTGGCTGTCCACTTGCCCAGAGTGCACTGGCTTGGGTGTCCTCGGTGATTCACCGGGGTCTACCTGATGCTCCAGACCTCACTGAACGCCGCGTTCTGTATGGGTTCACCCAACAGGAACGTGTCCCACCCATCTACACCTACATGGTGCATGTAGCCAAACACACCATCTGGCTACAACGGAACGACTTCCGGTTCCGTGATATTAGACCCTGTGCGGCAACTGCCATTGCCTCGATACAAGGCCGTCTTCGCTTCATCCTCCCCATTGCGTTCAAACGTTGCAAGTCTGACGCAAGTCGGCGCAAGTTTGAACGGAAATGGGGAGCAAATGGAGCTGTTGGTCGTCTGATCAGCCATTGTTTTGTGGTGTCAGTGTGAATGTTGTCACATTTTATGTCTATGTAAGTCTGAGTAACTACACCGCCTAGTGGTGACATGACATGCTATCCTTTTTTGTAGTCTGATAGGCATGAGTTGTAGGTGTCAAAGACTTTGGGCACCGTTGGGATGCTGGTTGATTCTCTCTTGAGTCATGCCAGTTGTCTTTGTGTCAACGTGATGTTGTACTAGTAATTTGCAGGTGGGGGGCAGCACCCCAGCGAAGTTGGCGTACCAGGTGTACCCTGCAGTTTTGGCGTAACAGAAATCCCTTTCTGTATACGAGCAAAAAACAAAAAAACTTACCTGACGCGGGAGGTTCACTGTGATCATGAAGGCAGTCCTCTCAGGGTGAGGCCCTCTCATTGCACTTCGATTGGGTTGACCCCTGCGATTACCCCAAATGTGGGTAACTCGAGCGTATAATTTCTGGTAGTGGGGACCTGCGTTCGCGCTAGTCCCCGAACAACTTCAAACAAACAACTAACTAACTTGTTTGTTTGCTTGCTTGCTTGCTGCTAGCTACCTCCAACTTCAACGCTACCTTCAAGGTTTCCCCCTACCTACCTACCTTTCTGCAAACCCCAACTGCATGTGTAACCCTAGCTGGATATGTCATCCTAGCTTGTATCTTACCTTTAGCTTTCCACAAACCCTAGCGCAGATCGTAAACTTAGCTAGTATTTTACCTTTAGCTTTGCCCAAACCCTAGCGCAGATCGTAAACTTAGTGCGAATAGTAAACCCTAGCTAGTATTTTACCCTTAGCTTTCCACAAACCCTAGCGCAGATCGTAAACCTAGTGTGAATCGTAACCAAACCTAGTGCGAATTCTAACCCTAGCTTTCCACAAACCCTAGAAAGTTAACCCTAACTAGTTCACTCGAACCCTAGAAAGTTAACCCTAACTGCGCTCAAACCCTAGTTCAATGCTAACCCTAGTTCAATGCTAACCCTAGCTCAATACTAACCCTAGGTCAATCTTAACCCTAACCTTCCTTACGATCTCAACCCTAACTCGATGCACAAACCCTCTAAACTGGCAACATCAAAGCCAAACTAACTGCTGCTTGCTAACCTTGATTTGCGATCCATGTCAGACTCGGCTGATAGTTCTTTATTGCTATTGAATCAACTATCCTTCAACTATTTGGGACTGTTTTTGATGTGTAGATGCATCAACTTGCACATGCTACTTCGTAACTAACAGTTGTTTCCTTATCTTTTCAGCTTTAGGCAGCTACAATCGAAAGAAAATGACCTTTCCAACGCGCCGTGGATGTGCGAGCCGTGGAACGCCAGACGTAAGTAATCGAACACTACGTCACAATCGTTTTTTAGCTAGAAGAACATTTGCGCGTGCATTGAATGGCGAAACTTTTACTGCTTGCAAACAGACTTGTATCATTGAGAAAAAGCCGACTTGTAACTGCAAAGCCATTCGAGTGCTTGTTGCCATTGAAACCATTACGAAGACGAGTCCTTTAATTCGATTAGCAGCCAGTTGAAAGAAGCCATTTGAATGTTGTTTGTTGAAACATGGCGTAGATCGTTTGTTATTAGTCAGTGAGTAGAGACGAAGATTTGGATTTGCACAGACTGTTAGCTAGTGATTGTGCTGAAGAAAAGTGTATAGGAATGAGTGACTTGATAGAGAAGATAGAGAGAGAAAGAAAAAGAAAGTCTACAGCACCAGGTATTCCCAGGCGGTCACCCATCCAAGTACTAACCTGGCCCTACCGGGCTTGACTTCGGTGATCGGACGAGAACCGGTTTTTTCCCGGTGGTATGGCCGTAGACGAAGAATATTGTTGCAGTTTAAAGCTTTTGTAGCCGTGTTTTTGGAGCAGTTAATTGGGTTGTTGCTGTTGTTGGGAGTGTTTGTGTGAAGAGGCTAGGGGTGGGGGGGACCCCTGTCGAAATTTTGCTTTGAGGGTTGTGTTTGCAGTGGGTTGGTTGAGTAGTGAGTAGTGAGTAGTGCGAGTGAGTGAGTAGGTAGTTGGGTAGAGTTGATAGAGTAGGTAGAGTAGGTAGGAAGCTGCCTATGGGTGTCGATCCCACATGGTTGGGAGTAGTATTGTTGAAGGGCTGGTGGAGGGTGGGAGGAATTGGTTTATCGCTTCTCGGCCTTTTGGCTAAGATCCAGTGTAGTAGCGGTTCCCCTATTTGTCAGAGTTTTGGGTTGCCTGTGTATCAGGCAATCTTTCTAGATTTCGTTTATTCAGAAGATGGTTGTCGACAGAGAGTGCACTGTGAAATTCGAAGGAGATATATCAGGAGTGGAGGCAGTCTTGTCTTTTTTGACTGAGACAGTAGGTTTTGTCGTTGATGACATTGCCTGTATGCAGAGACATTACAGTGGATATCTGGTGACATTTAAAGAATTGGAAAAGGCGGAGAAAATGAGAGGTATGGATGTTGTGCAGATCGAGGGAAGGAATGTGAATCTCTTGCCAGCCTATGTACGCACGACGAAAGTGGTCATTTTCAACCTGCCTTTTGAAGTGTCAGATGATATTGTCAGTTTCAAGCTTCGACAGTATGGAAAAGTTGTTAACGTAACACGTAACACGCTCCATGATTATCCGTCTATTGAGAGTGGAATCAGAACAGTTATGATGCAAATTGAAGTTGCAATCCCGTCTTACATCACAATTGAAGATTATTCTGTGCAGATTTCATACGCTGGGCAAGAACCCACGTGTAGGAAATGTAGTGAGACTGGACATGTTGCTAAAGAATGCCCTAAAGATCCCAGGAAGTGTTTTAAATGTCAACAACCTGGTCACTTTTCAAGAGATTGCCCTAACTTGCCTTACTGTTCTGATTGTGATAAGACCGGACATACCAATTGGCATTGTAAACGTATCCAAGCCCGGAATAAGCTGAATGATGATGAACGTGAGGAGTCTGATGAAGTGGGGTCTGATGAAGAACAGGAAATCGGACTGGGTAGTCTTTTAGCCATTGGATCCACCGTTCATGAAGCTATTCCTGTTCAGCATAAAGAACTTTCAACTGGTGAGGAAGAGGATTCTGAGCGAATTGATGTCATTGAGGAAGGATCAGAGCTAGATTTTACAGGTGAACGATACGCAATTACGGATGCTTTGAACACGCTGGACAGCAATGAAGGTTCGAGTGATATGGAATGGACTGTCGCTGGAAGAAAGCGGAGTGCAAATGCGAGTAGCACTGAAAAGCGCCCTAAGCGATAAGTAGTTATTAGTTTATATTTTTTTGATATTTCATGGCTAGTTTAAGTGTCGTATCTATAAATGTTCGTGGTGTTGCGTCTAATAATCGTAGAAATTTTGTTGCCAATGTTTTGAAGCGCTTTGATGTCTGTTTTGTACAAGAAAGTTTTGTGTGTAACCTTCGTAAGGCTGAAAAATTCAGGAAAATATGGGAGGGTAATTGTTTTTGGAGTTTTGGAGAGGAGAGAAGTGCGGGGGTGGGAATTTTTGTCAATAAGAATGTCGATTTGAATGTGCTAAGTGTTGTGAGGGATACGGAGGGTCGAGTGCTGAGTTTGCTGGTTAAATGGGGTGGTATTCGCTATTCGTTTGTCTGTGTGTATGCGCCTGTAGATGTTACGGCTCGTAAAGTTTTCTTTCGTGATTTGCATAAGTATGTGTTCCCGAATTCGTATGTTGTGTTGGGAGGTGATTTTAATTGTGTTTTGTTGGATAGTGATTCGTCGTCTGTAACGGGAGCAAACAAAGGTGGTGCGAAGGAATTGAGTAATGTTGTAAGTGACTTTGATTTAATTGATTTGTGGGTATATTTTCATCGTGGTGTTCGCTTATTTACGTGGATGGGTCAGGGAGTTGGATCTAGGTTAGATCGTTTTTATGTTTCCCGTGATTTGTTAGCGTCTTTTGGTAGTTGTTATGTGGAACCTTTAGGTGTGTCTGATCATGACGGAGTGCGTTTTGTGTTAAATCAGAGTGGTGTGAGTATGAATAGAAAGAGTCTTTGGAAATTTAATAATAGTGTATTGAAGGATGAGTGTTTTGTGAAAGAATGTAGAGTGTGGTTGATTAAACAAATAGAGACGGTTAGAAAGAATGGAGTGAGGGCGTCTTGGGTGGGCTTTAAGAAACGTATTAAGAAATATTGTATATTGTATAGTGTGCAGAGAGCTAAAGAGCGTCGTGTGTCTAGGAAGCGTCTAACTGATGAGATTATTTTTTTGAAGCGTAGATTTGCGAGAGGGGATGATGTGAGTGACATGATTAAGTTGAAAGAGAGTGAATTACAAAAGCTTATTGTGTGCGAGCAAGAGGGTGTGAAGGTACGGAGTAGAGCGAAGTTGATTGAAGAGGGTGAAAAAACTAGTAGATTTTTCTTTAGTCTTGTAAAAAGCCATGGTAAAGGGAATTGTATCGATGTTTTGAAGGATGAGAATGATGTGGAGAGAGATAGTCAAGTAGAGAAGAAAAAAATCATTGAAGAGTTTTATTGTAAATTGTTTTGTAAGGAAGATGTAGATGTTAATTGTCAAGATGTATTGTTGAGTAAAATATCTAAAGTTTTGTCTGAGGATGCTTGTGCTAGTTGTGAGGATTTGTTGTTAAAAGATGAGTTTGAATGTGCTATGGGGGGGATGGCGTTAGGGAAAACCCCTGGCGAAGATGGCTTATCTTTAGAATTTTTTAAGTGTTTTAAGGATCTCTTTGTTCCTTTGTTGTGTGACTTAGCTAATGAATGTTTTCGCGCTGATGAGTTGCCTGTTGAATGTGTGCGTGGTGTAGTGCGTCTGGTGTTCAAGAAAGGTGAGCGTGCGGATTTAAAAAATTGGCGTCCGATTTCTTTATTGAATTTAGATTATAAGATTATTGCGAGAGTTCTGAGTAATAGATTGAAGGGAGTTATGGAGGGTATTATTTGTGAAGATCAAACGTGTGGAGTGATAGGCAGGTCAATTACTGATAATTTAAATTTGACGAGAGATGTTTTGGATCATATTGAGCAGACTGATGAGTGTGGAGTGCTGGTGAGTTTAGATCAGGAGAAAGCTTTTGATAGGGTGGATAGAGTTTTTTTAGATAGAGTATTAGAGAAGTTTGGTTTTGGGGAATGTTTTAGGAAATGGATTAGAGTGCTATACAGAGGTGCGTGTGCGAGAGTGATATGTAATGGTGAATTGACGAAGAGTATTGAGTTGGAAAAAGGAATTAGACAAGGCTGCCCTCTGTCGCCAATGCTTTATGTGCTAGTGGCGGAGGTGCTTGCATGTAGCGTTAGAGCTGAAGATGGAATTCGAGGTTTTTTGGTTCCAGGATCAGGTGGTTTGTGCACAAACATATCACAGTATGCTGATGATACGTGTGCGATTTTGAGGGATACTGGATCTGTGAGTAAATTATTGGATGTTGTTGAGTTTTATGGTCGTGGGACCGGTGCACGGTTGAATAGAAAGAAATCAGAGGCGATGTGGGTGGGTAGTTGGAGAAGTAGACAGGAAAAACCTTTTGGATTGAAGTGGGTGGTGAAGATGAAAGTGTTGGGTGTTTGGTTTGGTGATAATGTAGAGGACGAGAATTGGGTTATAAAGTGTGTGAAATTAAAGAATGTTTTAGATCTGTGGAGTAGTCGGAGTTTGTCTATACGTGGTAGAGTGTTGATTGTCAAAGTGTTAGGATTGTCTAAGTTGGATTATTTGTCGAGAGTTTTGATTGTGCCAAATTGGGTTGTAGCTAGAGTAAATTCGTTGATTTGGAAGTTTGTATGGGGGGGTGGTGTTGAATTAGTGAAAAGGGGTTCTTGTTTATTGTCTGTATTGGAGGGGGGTCTGGGTATGGTGGATTTTGGGGTTAGAATACGAGCCTTGCGTGTAGTAAATGTTGTTAATAGTTTGAGTCGCGGTGAAGGGAAAATGTGGTGTTATATGCGGTATTTTGTAGGTAGTCGTGTTGCTGGGCTTCGTGATGAATGGAACGTACTTGTGAATAATTTAGTGCCAAATGCTGGTACTGTGACGTCTTATTATAGTAAAGTACTTGTGGATATTCGTGCTTTTGTTAATGATGTGAGTCCGGTGTTGAAGATTATGTATAATGTGATTGTTCGTGATGCTTTTGTAAGTCTAAGGTGTGTGCGCTATTGGGAAAGTGTCATAAGTGAAAGAATAGAGTGGAAGTGTGTGTGGCGTGATCTAAAGTTGTCTTTGTCTGAAAATATAATGAGTGAGTTGCGGTGGAGAATTGTTCAGAGAATTGTCAAAGTCAGAGTTAATCTTAGAGATTGGGGTTTTAATGTCGTGTCTGATCAATGTGCTGTATGTCAGGGAAGGGAGACTATTGAACATTGTTTTTTGTATTGCAATCGTGTTAAAAGAGCTTGGAGTTGGGTGGAAGGTATTGTGAGAAAATGGTGTAAGGATTTTGTTGTCAATGTAAAGTGTGTCTTTTTGGGTCTGTTTAATGTAGCTTTAAGCCGTAAGAAACTTGTGATGTTTGTAGTAGAAACGATGTTGAATGTTATATGGTTCTTTAGAAATAGGGCAACATTTCATAATAGTGTTGTCCAGTATCGTGATATTATACGTAAATGCCGTGCTGATATTGTGTTTCGTCTGAATGTAGAAAAGTTTCGTTTGAGTGTCAATGAATTTAAATCAGTTTGGTGTTGTGATGATGTGTTGTGCAATAGCCATGATTTAGAAATATTAGTATAAAAGAAAAGAATGGAAACTGAATGATCTTGAAGTACTAGCATAAAAGAAGGATTATGAATAAGTATATAGGATTATGAATAAGTACATAGGTATAATGAAAATTGAATGATTTAGAAATATTAGTATGAGAGAATGGATTATGAATAAGTATATAGAATAGGTTTCTGAATAAGTATAAGTGATAGTAAATTGAATTTATGGAGGAGGTTGGCTTTGAATAAAAATAAGAACTATGTTTAGAAATATTAGTATAAAAGAATGGATTATGAATAAGCATATAGAATAGGTTTCTGAATAAGTATAAGTGATAGTAAATTGAATTTATGGAGGAGGTTGGTCTGGAATAAAAAATAAGGTATAAGTGTAATAAATTGATTTAATGGAGGAGGCTGGTTTAGAATAAAAAATAAGGATGTAATAGAAGAATGTAATAGAAATAGAATGAAAATTGTAAATAGTAGTATGATTTTGTGAAGTTATGTGAAAGGTTTGAATTGTAAAATATAGGGCTTTTTAAGCCCGTTCTCTTATCTTTTTAAATAAAAGGTTATAAAAAAAAAAAAAAATCTGTTCTTATCAGCTTAATATCTGATACGCTGCTCATTGAGTAGCTCATATATTAAACTGATTTTTGGAACTGGGCTGTGGAAAAGAGGCTTGCCTCGTCCCAGCCACGGGTTGTCTCGGTATTGCACTACCTCCGTGTACGGCCCACTTCCTTCGGGAAGATTTTTCAACCTCAAAGAAAAACTAACTAACTAACTAACTAACTAGCTAGCTTTGTGCTTGCCCCCACAGAACAAGGCCAGGTTGACAGCTAATCCCACACGCTGCAAGTTCAGGATGCAGGAGAGGTGAGTAATGTGGCGGCTTGATCAAGCATACTTACCTGACGCGGGAGGTTCACTGTGATCATGAAGGCAGTCCTCTCAGGGTGAGGCCCTCTCATTGCACTTCGATTGGGTTGACCCCTGCGATTACCCCAAATGTGGGTAACTCGAGCGTATAATTTCTGGTAGTGGGGACCTGCGTTCGCGCTAGTCCCCGAACAACTTCAAACAAACAACTAACTAACTTGTTTGTTTGCTTGCTTGCTTGCTGCTAGCTACCTCCAACTTCAACGCTACCTTCAAGGTTTCCCCCTACCTACCTACCTTTCTGCAAACCCCAACTGCATGTGTAACCCTAGCTGGATATGTCATCCTAGCTTGTATCTTACCTTTAGCTTTCCACAAACCCTAGCGCAGATCGTAAACTTAGCTAGTATTTTACCTTTAGCTTTGCCCAAACCCTAGCGCAGATCGTAAACTTAGTGCGAATAGTAAACCCTAGCTAGTATTTTACCCTTAGCTTTCCACAAACCCTAGCGCAGATCGTAAACCTAGTGTGAATCGTAACCAAACCTAGTGCGAATTCTAACCCTAGCTTTCCACAAACCCTAGAAAGTTAACCCTAACTAGTTCACTCGAACCCTAGAAAGTTAACCCTAACTGCGCTCAAACCCTAGTTCAATGCTAACCCTAGTTCAATGCTAACCCTAGCTCAATACTAACCCTAGGTCAATCTTAACCCTAACCTTCCTTACGATCTCAACCCTAACTCGATGCACAAACCCTCTAAACTGGCAACATCAAAGCCAAACTAACTGCTGCTTGCTAACCTTGATTTGCGATCCATGTCAGACTCGGCTGATAGTTCTTTATTGCTATTGAATCAACTATCCTTCAACTATTTGGGACTGTTTTTGATGTGTAGATGCATCAACTTGCACATGCTACTTCGTAACTAACAGTTGTTTCCTTATCTTTTCAGCTTTAGGCAGCTACAATCGAAAGAAAATGACCTTTCCAACGCGCCGTGGATGTGCGAGCCGTGGAACGCCAGACGTAAGTAATCGAACACTACGTCACAATCGTTTTTTAGCTAGAAGAACATTTGCGCGTGCATTGAATGGCGAAACTTTTACTGCTTGCAAACAGACTTGTATCATTGAGAAAAAGCCGACTTGTAACTGCAAAGCCATTCGAGTGCTTGTTGCCATTGAAACCATTACGAAGACGAGTCCTTTAATTCGATTAGCAGCCAGTTGAAAGAAGCCATTTGAATGTTGTTTGTTGAAACATGGCGTAGATCGTTTGTTATTAGTCAGTGAGTAGAGACGAAGATTTGGATTTGCACAGACTGTTAGCTAGTGATTGTGCTGAAGAAAAGTGTATAGGAATGAGTGACTTGATAGAGAAGATAGAGAGAGAAAGAAAAAGAAAGTCTACAGCACCAGGTATTCCCAGGCGGTCACCCATCCAAGTACTAACCTGGCCCTACCGGGCTTGACTTCGGTGATCGGACGAGAACCGGTTTTTTCCCGGTGGTATGGCCGTAGACGAAGAATATTGTTGCAGTTTAAAGCTTTTGTAGCCGTGTTTTTGGAGCAGTTAATTGGGTTGTTGCTGTTGTTGGGAGTGTTTGTGTGAAGAGGCTAGGGGTGGGGGGGACCCCTGTCGAAATTTTGCTTTGAGGGTTGTGTTTGCAGTGGGTTGGTTGAGTAGTGAGTAGTGAGTAGTGCGAGTGAGTGAGTAGGTAGTTGGGTAGAGTTGATAGAGTAGGTAGAGTAGGTAGGAAGCTGCCTATGGGTGTCGATCCCACATGGTTGGGAGTAGTATTGTTGAAGGGCTGGTGGAGGGTGGGAGGAATTGGTTTATCGCTTCTCGGCCTTTTGGCTAAGATCAAGTGTAGTATCTGTTCTTATCAGCTTAATATCTGATACGCTGCTCATTGAGTAGCTCATATATTAAACTGATTTTTGGAACTGGGCTGTGGAAAAGAGGCTTGCCTCGTCCCAGCCACGGGTTGTCTCGGTATTGCACTACCTCCGTGTACGGCCCACTTCCTTCGGGAAGATTTTTCAACCTCAAAGAAAAACTAACTAACTAACTAACTAACTAGCTAGCTTTGTGCTTGCCCCCACAGAACAAGGCCAGGTTGACAGCTAATCCCACACGCTGCAAGTTCAGGATGCAGGAGAGGTGAGTAATGTGGCGGCTTGATCAAGCATACTTACCTGACGCGGGAGGTTCACTGTGATCATGAAGGCAGTCCTCTCAGGGTGAGGCCCTCTCATTGCACTTCGATTGGGTTGACCCCTGCGATTACCCCAAATGTGGGTAACTCGAGCGTATAATTTCTGGTAGTGGGGACCTGCGTTCGCGCTAGTCCCCGAACAACTTCAAACAAACAACTAACTAACTTGTTTGTTTGCTTGCTTGCTTGCTGCTAGCTACCTCCAACTTCAACGCTACCTTCAAGGTTTCCCCCTACCTACCTACCTTTCTGCAAACCCCAACTGCATGTGTAACCCTAGCTGGATATGTCATCCTAGCTTGTATCTTACCTTTAGCTTTCCACAAACCCTAGCGCAGATCGTAAACTTAGCTAGTATTTTACCTTTAGCTTTGCCCAAACCCTAGCGCAGATCGTAAACTTAGTGCGAATAGTAAACCCTAGCTAGTATTTTACCCTTAGCTTTCCACAAACCCTAGCGCAGATCGTAAACCTAGTGTGAATCGTAACCAAACCTAGTGCGAATTCTAACCCTAGCTTTCCACAAACCCTAGAAAGTTAACCCTAACTAGTTCACTCGAACCCTAGAAAGTTAACCCTAACTGCGCTCAAACCCTAGTTCAATGCTAACCCTAGTTCAATGCTAACCCTAGCTCAATACTAACCCTAGGTCAATCTTAACCCTAACCTTCCTTACGATCTCAACCCTAACTCGATGCACAAACCCTCTAAACTGGCAACATCAAAGCCAAACTAACTGCTGCTTGCTAACCTTGATTTGCGATCCATGTCAGACTCGGCTGATAGTTCTTTATTGCTATTGAATCAACTATCCTTCAACTATTTGGGACTGTTTTTGATGTGTAGATGCATCAACTTGCACATGCTACTTCGTAACTAACAGTTGTTTCCTTATCTTTTCAGCTTTAGGCAGCTACAATCGAAAGAAAATGACCTTTCCAACGCGCCGTGGATGTGCGAGCCGTGGAACGCCAGACGTAAGTAATCGAACACTACGTCACAATCGTTTTTTAGCTAGAAGAACATTTGCGCGTGCATTGAATGGCGAAACTTTTACTGCTTGCAAACAGACTTGTATCATTGAGAAAAAGCCGACTTGTAACTGCAAAGCCATTCGAGTGCTTGTTGCCATTGAAACCATTACGAAG
>JALHLI010000018.1:5585000-5777281 GCA_023349425.1 Anthopleura sola | reverse complement strand
AACACCGCAGCGTAGCGGTGATCATTTGACTAATTAAACATGCTTGCACGTGCAAGACCCGTCACGGCTCGCTTATTTCTCCACTAATCAAATTTAGGCAGAACTTAGGACATAATTAGTCATTAGTTAGCTAGCTAACTATTTCACGGTTATATTATTTGCACTCTATTGTCTAGCAGTAATAAAAATTGTTTCTATGAAAAGCCCAAGGTCAGTGCTATTTGCTGACCTTATTGCTGACCTTATTGTCTAGTGGTAATAATATTTGTTTCTATGAAAAGCCCAAGGTCAATGCTATTTGCTGACCTTCTTTGCTGGCTGTCTCCCAGGGGACCTTTAGATGGAAAAGGGCAGGGGATGCTCATGGTACATTTAAGGTGTCACAAATCTAAAAGGACCACCAGAGAATAAGCCAGTACCTCTTAGGGTGTTTGTCAGGTAATACGATACCCGAGATTAGATAATGATGAAAGCCAGAATCATAGTCATAATTCAGGTTATTTTATTGCTTCATCAATGATCTGAATTCTGACTTGTAGCATGGATAAATGAGTAAATTGTTTTAGGCTTGGTACCTTTTATGGGTGAAAATCATTAGTTGCCACATCCACCTGGATAGGACTCGGGTACCTATTAGGGGTCATAACAGTATCCCCACCCTATTATATGGGAGTCCCCCAGGGTTTGTCTTTAGATAAGCACGTTTGTCTCTTGTTTTACAGGCTTTAAATTCTATTTCAGTTTTACTTCAAATAGATTCATGAACTGATAGAAAGTTTTTGCTTTCTAGTACGTTTATGTAAATGTTCGCAGAAGCCACATCTTTAACTTTTTATATCTTTCAAGAGCACCACTTCAAAATAAATTTAAGCAGAATCATTGCTTTTTATTTATGTTTAAACTTGGAGAACAAAGAAAATAATCTCAGGCATTTCAAACCAGCTCCAAACATAATAAAAGCTGATATTACAATAAGACACAACGGTTTCATTTTGCATCTTGTTATTTACATAAAAAAGCTGATAGTCAAGAAAATAACTATCTAATCTTCAAACCACGATGCATCTCTGGCTTTCTTGATAAACAATTCAACCTAAAAAATCCAAGAGAAATAATAAATCATGATTATTTACTGCGAAATAATCAGACCAGATTTTGTTATTCCACTATGTACCACTGGTTCTCAAACAGCTTTCAAATTCTGGGTGCATGCTACGTCATAAAGTGGGGACACACATGCTGCAACACCCTCCTATGCAGATGCTCTTAGGGTCATCACGCAATACTTCATTCCCCACGAATGTGTTGGTGGGGAGAGAAACGTTGCGTGACGACATGACGACCCTAAGAACGGCTGCAAAGGAGGCTAGCTGCAACATTGCATGAACCAGAATCGTTTTCTACTTCAGCAAAATTGCATGCAACAAATTGTGTCACATAACACGGCTCGCAACATTGATTGCCTGCAACATTGCATTAGCATTCGTGCTACATCTCCAAAACAAGATTCAAGAGCAGTTATAGCTGCCATGTTGGTTGACGATAGATCACCCGACATGGCAGCAGTTTCACTGTTATTTATACCTCAAGGGATTTTTAGTCAAATAGGTGCACTATGGTGGCCCATTGTTATCATCCATTTTTAACCCATTATTTTTTATTTCTATTTTAATTTTGATTTAAAATTCTATATTATTTCTATTTCTAATTTGATTTTGACTTTAAATATTATTTCAGATTGAAATTGAATTTAAAAAAATAATAAAATAAAATATGAGTCATTTTTCCAATCAAAAAAAAAAAAGAAAAAAGAGTCGTTGGTCCAACCAACCAAAAAAAAAAAAAAAATTCTGCGTGGCCCATCGTTATCATTATCAAAGTATCCCATCCACCTCTGCGGATAACAATCACCAATCACATGGCTATGGCGGATTGTTGGAAGGATGATGAAAGTTTGCAGCGAGAGTTAACGAAATATGTAAAAGAAAATTTAAAAAGAAGAAAAATTCTAGACTTTGTAAGAAGGGATTATTCTAGTTACAGCTGGAGTCTTCCTACTCTTGATCGGCGTCTTCGTTTCTTCAACATCAAATACATCGACTACGACACACCTCTTGAAGTTGTTTCGAATGCCATCGAAAAAGATCTTGATGGTCCAGGAAAGTTACTTGGCTATAGAGCTCTAACACAGAAGTTATTCCTGATCACGACCACTTCGTTTTTGGCCAACTCTTTTTTCGAAATCTGCCCACGTTTCTTTAACGTTTCTCTTTCGCTTATTCATGATCCACTAAGCCGTTTCACTTGTGTTGCATTAACTGTATAATTAGCGCTCTAAAACGTGCATGTAGCGTGCTCGCAGAGGTGGATGGGATACTTTGATAATGATAACGATGGGCCACGCGGAATTTTTTTTTTTTTATATGTTGGTTGGACCAACGACTCTTTTTTTTTTTTTTTGATTGGAAAAACGACTCATATTTTATTTTATTCAATCTGAAATAATATTTAAAGTCAAAATCAAATTAGAAATAGAAATAATATAGAATTTTAAATCAAAATTAAAATAGAAATAAAAAATAATGGGGTAAAAATGGATGATAACAATGGGCCACCATAGTGCACCCCTCGCCTGTATGCGTACATCTGGACAAATTTACCATAATCATGTTATTTATCCAGAGGCATGCAGGCTAGCGCACCCAAAGGATACAGGCTTCGTGACTATGTTCCTGATACGTTGTGATCTCATATATCTTTGTCAAGTTAGATTTGAAGGGCAAATGTCACTGCAAAACTTGGCCTACCTTTTCAAGTAACTGTGGATTAACCTCCACTTGCATTTCTTTCATCATTTCCAAGAAGATTTCTGTGCCTACCCTAAATATAGAGAATGGATGCAAAAATTCATGAAACAGTCATGTACAAAATATCAAGCAAATTCAATCAAATATTTTTGCAAAGACGCATTATCGTCATTGCACCGGCAATGCTTTTAAATAAACTTTCAGACCAAATTGCACTTAGTTCAATTATCATTATTACAGTGCGGACACTCAAACCATGAACACTTCAAGGTTTTTTTGACATAACTATCCAATCAGCGCTCTCCGTAAAAATAAAGGAATCAAACATTTTTAGGCACCAACCAATCACAACAAATAAAGGAAAACCTTTAGAAGTTTATTTTCATCTTTCTCATGTGAACTAATGAACTGCTAAATCACATCAATTATGCCATTTGTTATGATTGGATGATGGCTAAAAAATGTTTGATCCTTTTTCTATGGTGAGTGCTGATTGGATAGTTATGAAACTTGTGTTCATGGTTCGAGTGTCTGCACTGTAATTGGCTCATGTCCAAGAACATATGTACATGTATTTTTAAGAATTTTCAGCAATTTATAGCTACTACAGTAAGTAGTTTGCAATTACCTGTCATTGTACTTCATAAGAGTATCAAAAACTTCTTCAAAGAATCCAGCATCCCACTTTTTTGAAGGGTTATCAAAGTACATTTCTGTCATCTGAAACAATAAAATGTAAAATTTGGTACCAATATCTTGGAATTTGTCCTTTTTTGATTTTGTTTCCCATCAAGCTTGGACCCTTATAAGCATACTTAAGGCATGGAATAAAGTTGCAGGCCCTTAAGGTTTACCAAGGCACTTACAAAGGTAAATACAGGGGCGATGGAATAAAATGGAAAGTGGAGTGGGAGGCTGAAAATTAAGAAAATTTCATCCAGCTGTACAAAAAACTAAGTGTAAAAAGGATTGCTATAATTCGAGCAGCCCTTGGCCAATCTTAAAGGTCATACAGGATCTTTTCGGCTGATTTAAAAGAGATTGATGGCAAAAATTTGCTTTACTTTAACGTTTTCCTCTATTTTTTGGGGGCGAAACGTGTGTTTTTGTAAAAGGAAGATACCTGGAGCTAGGGCCGCATGGCTGAGCATTGAAGCAAAGATGTAAACCAAAGACGTAAATAGTATAGAAATTGTGAGATTTTACCAAGGCAGTCGCATGAGCTTGCCTCTTAGTGGATACGGCCCTAAGTTGTCAAAATGTAACTTTGCAAATGGTTTCAAACTTCACCTTTCTAAGGCTTTACTGATGCCATCACTTACTTTTTGTATGAGTTTTTCTCTTTCCTGATACTCCTCATCTGACATCAACTTGAAAAAATATTAAATCATATTAGTATCTTTTAGGGGAAGTGGCTGAAGTCCCTGATTGAGACAACAGTTGCAACAGGGAAATCAGACGATACACTGTGGTCAATCAGGGTATGTAAAGGTACCAAACAATGTTTGATTGACAGTAGTCTATATCCTGATTTCCCTGTCACGACTGTAGTCTTGATCAGGTAGCCGTGAGACATGAGGTGACCTTGCAATGATAGAGAAAAATATTCCAGGTACAGACATGAATAAGATGCATTTTTGGGCAAGAAGATGCATATTATTGATGCTGCCTGAAAATGCCTCAGGATCATGCCTGTGGCTGCAATATTTTTGAAAGCACTAGTGCGAATTGAAAATGGTCTATTGCCCAAAGTGTTAGAAAGGTCTCTTTCATTGCAAGGTTACCTATTGTCTCACTTTGATGCAAAGACATGGCTGCGTTACAAGGTGACACAGGGAACTGTGAAGGGGACTATTCACTTCACATATATTCAGTTACATACCGAACTTTCAATTTCATCAACATCGTTAATCCATCGTGAGAGCCAGTTTGCGCTCTTTGCTTTATCAAGCCAAGTTCTAAGCTTTGCTCTGTCTTCAACTGCGCCTTCAGTAGACTGCCATCGCCTCCAACATGAATGAGATGAGCCGAGGGGGATTAAAAGCCGAGATTTTGTTCCCTGGGGCGTCACTGAAAATAACGTTCACAGTAACAGGAAAACCTATTAGAATCTTTGAGTTTAACTGCGAAATGTTATAAACGGAAACATTGAACATTTCAGATTTTAAAGTTGAATTTAAGCTTTCATTTCTCGAGCTGTTTGTAACATGACTGATTCTGTGTATACAGTTGTTAATATACTTACGTATTGAAGGAGAATTTTTGGATAACCTTGATAAGAACGGTGCAATCCGACAAGATATTCCCGTCCTCATCAAAGTAGTCCTCCCTACTATCGCCGCCATCTTGATTTCTTCACGATGTAGCATGCGATCGAGGCTGCTCAAGAGGCTGTGCGCACAGGAAGCCCAAGCAATAAACTTAAAGGGGTATCAACTCTTCAAATATTGACTCCAAATCACGTACAGAGAAAAAGAACAGCAGCGTGACCACACATGCAAAATATTGATAAGCTAACTATAAAAAACTTTCCACATACATTCCTTTAGGTACAAGTACATTGCTTGGGCTTCCTGTGGAATAGGTAGGCAGATAGATCCAGGCTCTTTCAGAATGGCAAAAAAATTTAATTAAAGGAAAAGGAGCTTGAGGAGGATAAAATCTTGCAGCGGAAAAAAAACCTATAGGAAGGATATGGAATTCCCCCATTTAGGACAACAATGTATGCTGAATACTTGTAAACAGTTAGGTAAGCACATACTTCTTTTACTCCTTCGATAAACGTCAGTTCATGATCGCAAGGTTGATGTTTTGATGAGGTCACAGGCTCGATATGAAATTTTCTCGACAATTCGTCGTAAAAGAAACCTTTCCGAAGTTCTAAGAGAAAGGTGATATTTTTAATGAGCAATTCTTTATTGAAATCAGAATTAATGTGCGATCGCTGTTAATTTTTGGTGCGTTTGCTCTTTGCCCATTTTCTCAATTTTTTGACCTTACAGTACATGTACGTTATTCAAAAAAAACCTGCTTATTCGAAAATTTCATCTTTCTCTTAAAAATTTGAAAAGGTTTGCTTCTTCAGTAGATTGGATTTGAAAGGTAACATGCTGAGGAAACCCCATCATCTTAGAATACAACAATGCATGAACTTGTCTCATATATGTCTTCATTTAATTCTACTTACAGATTTTCTTCCAATGCAGTGTGATGCTTGCAATAAAATATTCTGGTGAGCAAGGGACTTACAATTTCAACCCTTAAAAGATATGGCAATCATCCTTGCCCTTCGTTATATATGGGAGTACCCCTCGGGCCAAATTCAAGAGGGGTGCCAGTTGCAAGATAATTTGGGTCATATCAGTGGTTATACGTAAAGACTGACCTTGATGGGGCTCTATATAAGTCTTCAACAATTTAAAATCCTCATTAGTAATGCTTAGATCTATATATTATGGTATCATATGTATAGTAGGTAGGTAGGTAAATCGTTATTTAACACGCTTGCCCCATCAACTAATAACGCTGATTTCCACAAGGGGCGTGTGGTTTCCACAAGGGGCGTGTATGTACAGGTTGATACTGGAATTTAATTTTGAAATGAATTTTTTCCAGCAAGGATCATGTAAGGTATGCAGATCACTCATGTGAACACTCTTATAAAAAGGTAAAGTCATAAAGAGTAAACCAAAGATTGCATGATGAGTTGATTATTAGTGATGGTGTGCCAGGGGTTTAAATAGAAGGTGGCTACCGGCGGTCAATCGCAGGGTACTTCATACCGCCGGCTATTTTATAAATCAGTTTCAATAAATAAGAAGTAAAATTATTGGAAACAGACGCCTACATTTGAATCCCATCCGTCTACTTCAAATATTATTGAAACCCCTGGTGTGCTCGAGAACAGTCACCTCTCACCACTGTGGCAGGGTTCAACTGGTTGCAAGACTGGAGACTAGTGTTTAAGTCCATGAATTTTCAAGTGTTTATAACATAATATTATATACTTATTGTATTTTATCAAAGGCTAATCAAGTTCCAATATGTCCTTTATGTCATAAACCAGTACCAGTACCAAGAGGAGAGCAACCAGATATTAAGGTATTAAAAATGCACTTAATTTAATTATCACGTCAAGATGTATAGCTTCTTACATCGATAGCAGTTAGGAACACGTGAGATCAGGTTGTACAGACAGTTCACTTTATGTGACATTTATGATTTACGAGTCAGTCAATAAATTATGTTTTTTAAGGTTGGTGAACACATTGATAGGGATTGCCAGTCAGACCCAGCAGTGAAAAAGAGAAATGCATTTATAAACAAATGCAGTGTTAAAGGTTGCAAGCAGAAAGAGGTACTGTTCTACATTTCATTGTTAGTATTGCATAATTTTGTGTACAAATACCTTTTCCAACTTGAGGAGTGAGTCCTATATTGTGTACATCTATAATAATTAAAACACTTCCCATGCTCAAGGAACATCAAACAGGTGGTCACAAGACTGGTTTAATCTAGTTTTTGCAACATCGCATGGAACATTGCATGCAACATCGCATGCAAGATTGCATACAACATTGCATGCAACATGGCAAGAAAATTGCATCTTTTGTCTGCACCTTAACATGTACAATATGAATATATCTGTAATAATTTTATTTATTTTCTTTTGAACTATCTTTTTCCTATCACTCTACAGTTAATAAAAGTTCGTTGTGAATCATGTCGGAAGAACTTTTGTCTAAAGCACAGACATGAGCAAGACCATAATTGTGCATCATCACTAAATGCTGCAAAGCCAACTGCAAGTTCCTCTAGGTAAGAAATAAAAACTGCCAATAACTTTTGTTAAAATCAAATGCTGGACAATGATGTGGAGAAAAAACTGAAGATGGAGCTACTTAACAATGCAATAGGGAATCGAACAATATAAGCATTTGGTTGATGAGTTCATTCATGATGCCATTAGCTTGGAGAGGCCTGGGAGGATCTGGGACCGAAACTAATGATGGCTACGAAGGAGACTACAAACAACCATGATAGTGAAATAAAATTTTATATTGATGCATTTTTCAGAGAGAGAAGTTTAAGACCTACTACAACTACTCAACAGAGAACAATTCAACAGAGAGTAACTCAACAGAGAGTAACTCAACAGAGAATGGCTCAACAGAGGACGGCTCAACAGGGAACAAGTAATATTTTGCAGCAGCCTACACTTGTAAGTACATAAATTTCATGATTCGAATTAATATACAATTACTATCAAAATATGTTCCTCATATTTTTACATAATTGTAATTAGAAAAAACCTACTAATGGTCTATCACCAATCGAGCCCTGTGATTGGCTGAGCTACTAGGGGTCTATTAGTGATAGACCTCTAGTAGCAAAAAGCGCTGGTTTTGAAAACCAAAAAAAATATATTTAAAGCAAAATCCAAAACTTTTTGCATCCTTTTATTGGACCAGTTAGTAGGTTTTTACTAAAACAATTAGACCTTCGGCCTCATGGGCTATTGACTCGTAGACCATTTGGACTCGAGGACTAATTGTTAATTAGTAGATAGTAGGTCCACATCAGCTTTTGCTGCCTTTTTAATTAACCTGCCTTATCATATGAATTATGTGGCCCCATATTCTCAAGTTGTGTAGAATTTTGACAATTTGTTGTTAAGGCACAACATTGCGAGAAATATTCAAGGCAATATTGCTGAAGTAGGATCATTTTCTACTTCAGATTGTGAGCAATGAAGTGTGTCTTGTGACATGGCTCGCAATATTGATTGCCTGAGATGTTGCACCACAGGCAAACACATAATGCAGCTACATTGCATGCAATCTTGTAGGCTATGAAGCAGGATCATTTTCTACTCTAGAAAAGTTGAATTCCCGAATTGGTTGCTTATGATTACTTCCAATGTATAAAGTCCACAACCATCACGTTTTAGGAAACATATGTAAATTATTAAATATACTTTATTTTATTCACTTCTGATAAAGAATGAAGATGAAGCTCTGGCTTTTGCTATCCAAGCATCACTTACTGACGTCAAAACTGACTCAAAACGAACTACAAAAGAGTCTTCTCGAACCTTAACAGCTCAGGAAGAGGAAGATTTAGCACTAGCAAAGGCACTTGCCGAGTCAGAAAAAGAAGAATCAGAACGGCAAAGGGTATGTAATGGTTGTGTTTGGTTTAAAATTATTCATGGTTGCCACAGGTCAGGATGAAAATATTTTTTTTTTCAAGTTCTGAGAAAAGTCATGGTATTTGAATTTACTGTTGGCTTTTTCAAAATACTTTGTTGACGGAGTGAACTGAACCTAGGATCAGTAAGAAACCAGTGAGCAAATGAGAGCATAAGCCTACATAGCATTAATTTGAATTCTATTGTATGAATCCATCATGGTATGCATGTGATAAGTAGACTTGCTTTCTTTTCCCCCTCTACCATGGAAAGAGAATTTAGTGAGTGTGAAGCACCTTGTGTCCTTGTATGCAACAGAGTTGTGAGTGAAAAACTCCTCAGTCCCGTCAGTAAAAAGTAAGGGGCTGGGGGGAGGGGACTTTTAGAAAGTCTAGATTATAGGGCGATGTAAATATTTTGTTTACAAATGCCAAGCTTCTTACCTGTGATTCATTGTTTCCTTTCATTTCCAGGCTGAGCAAGGAAGAAATGAGAAAAAGTCGGATTGCAAGCTTTCTTAAATGAAAAATGTCACTTCAAAAGAATGTCATTAAAAGACATAATATGAAAATTGAAACTAATATTCACTTACAATTATTGAAACTTATATAAGAAAAGTTGGCCTCTTATTAAAATGTGTATAATAAAATAATTATGAATACTCCTTGCATCGTATGGGTATTGACTCCATAAATAGGCCTTTTCTGAGTTCAATAAACATTCAGAAAAGGTCTATCAGAACTGACTTGTTTTTAAGCCAAAAATGCATGCATATTTATATAGTCCCAATCTTTTTAGAGAATTTTGACCCCGTTGGAAATTTACGCTCCTACAATATAAGGGAGTCCCCCCCCCCCCCATGGGATTTGGACCCCTATCTGATTTCGGACTTTTTGAACCCTTTGAAAATATAGGACTATTTCAGACTTTTTTGGACCCTTGAATACTTTTTCTATTTAGGACTATGTAGGAATAAATATTTTAACTTACATAGTCCTAAATAGTCTCAAGTTTTCAAAGGCATTAAAAAATAAAAAATAGTCCCAATTTTTTTATCCAGTTTGGACCCTTTAGTAGTAAATTGGTATTATTTCAGACTTTTTGGACCCTTTGAAAATATAGGGCTATTTTAGACTTTTTTGGACCCCTGAATAAATAATCCTAACTTGTAAGTAAGCCCTGATTTCTTAGAAATAGATTATCGGGTCAAAAGTGTTCTTTTGGGCATAGATTTTGAATAACAAAGCTAAAACAAGAAGGTAAAACATTGTTTTACTTTTGAATATTTTGTCTACTCTCTAGTAACCATCAACAGCGAATGACATGGATTATCAGGTCTTTATCAGATCTAGATAAGAACGTGGTATTTCGTACAACGTCCGAAAGCAAAGTTTTGCATTATTACGATCATAAACAGATGATGTAAGACAATGGATAAGCTTATAATAATTATTATTGATCTTCTAACAGCATAGTGAGCGAGTAATACATTGGCACATTTCAGACCTCTCATAATAACTCATTCTAGTACACTCTGCACGAGATAATAAAAATGACCTAACTGATAGTAAACTCATTGTCTTTTACATTTTATTTTTTAGCAGAACTTGGCATTTTATTTTGAATTCTTAAATGGATCTGACCAAACTTTCATATCTGAAAGAAAAAGAAAAAAGAAACTAGTAAATGTTACTTTGGGCCCAGTTCAGTTATCATTTTGTGTGTGTGTGTCGCCTGTGTACATTAATTAACATGAACTATTCAATTCGAGTCTTTTCGCCTTTCTGTGAATCTTCTGAAAACAAGATTTTGGAGGAATATTAATATAATAATTAATTAATTAATACTTACTTCCTGGTTGAATGTCTTCTTGCTTTAATGATTTTCTTGTTTCTTTTTGTATATTCTCTAGATACACATGAATAACAAAATCAATAAATAAAAGTAGTTACACTATAGGCAAACCACATTCCCAAATGTAAGACTGGCAGTTAACATTAGCTAAGTTATAACCATTTTCATTGAAGTGCAACCTGTGAAGTTTGCTGTCTCGTTTGCAAACTAGAATTTTGACGGCCATCTTGATACGTTTTTCACAATTAAAAACTCATCATCTAGATAAGTTTGGGGTTAGGTACCGAGGCGTGAGTCGGTCACGCTGACCATGCCCATGCGCGGAGGTAACCATGGTAACACTGACCCAGCCAGTGGAATACTCACCTCACTATCGAACCGCAGGCAGGCGGGACAAAAAATGATGGTTTTGTTCCCCGGCACTCGAACTTCAAGAACTGCCAAAGCTGCCAGTGACTCCTGCTATCACACTGGGTCCCCCCCGTGGCAGATCGACTGGGGGAAGACCGCTTCAGGCCCATACATGGCACTTAAGTCTTATATTTGGCAGGTTTCTTTTGCTTTTGAGCCCTTAATAGTAACTCTTATTAACTTCCATTATAAACTTTGGTCATAGATACGAGACATATTTTTCTAAACGATCCAAGTATTTTGATTTCACTTCAACGATAATGGTTATAATATTGAAACCATAATATTGCATAGTGGCACAGACAGTGGCTGATAAGGTTATTTTAAGGAACAGTTTCTACAGAATACTGCACAAATTTCAAATGATATGCAGTTGTCATAACTCTTAGAAGAACGAGCTATACAGCAAGATAATTCATTGCTATAATATGTGCATATAATTTGGGAAGTATTCTATAGCTGTGCCCGAACATTAGTAACATTCTATGCACTAGTACAGTACTAAATCTGGTAGAACCAGATGAAGCATACAAGGATCTAAATAGGTCCTAAATAAAGTTTATGTACAGTAACTTTACTTAAGTTTATAAGCTAAATAAGTTATGTAAGACTTAAGTTTACCATTTTACTCCTTTTAGCAGTCACTTACTGAAAGTTTCTGGATATAACTTCGGATAAATCACGATGGGGAACAAAGCCGAACATGTTATTGCCACGATACCACCGATGACCATTACAGACTTAACTTTGGAGGACATTTTCATGAATTTATCTTCCCATGTCTCTTGGTGTCTTCAGCAATGGCGCTTGTCCTAGGGTACACAGGGATCCCACAACATGCATTACGATGAACTGGTAGTTTTAACCTATGTTATTAAAAATTAATTTAGACGACAAAATATGCAGATGGTGATTCATGAACTTACTGTTATAATGCTTTCAATTTATCTAAATCTTTAAGCAAATTTTTAATTTATTTTGCAAAAACAGTTAGGTGACAGCGCTCCCCTCCCCTCCCCTCCCTCAAAAGGAAAGATTTTTTCATTTGAGCCAGCACTCTGCTTGTCATCTACATCCCAAACAAAAACAACAGATCCAAGATGTCGGATATTCATCGCGAAGCTCTCAAAAAAAGGATTGGAATTCCTCCTCTTCCAACTAGGACTGGACAACCAGGAGGGTGAGATAGAATAAGCAGGATTTAATCTCCATTCTAGTGTACTGATATCATTATTTGTCGTGTTTGTTTAGTGTTGGAGGAGGTAGAAGAAAGAGAGACTATTCTGCTTTATCTTGGGATCATTTCTTTGACAGAAAAGACGATATCAAAGTCAATGGCAACGACGTATCCAACTCGGAATGATATTAATTTATTAATTAGTTGTTTAGATAATATCTGAAAGGTTAATTTACTTTTAAAATATTACTCATGCGTTCATATATCAACGTTGGATTGTTTATTTATTTATCTTATTTCTTATTTGATTTTCAAGTTTGTTTTGAAACGTACAGATTTTAATCTCGATTGGATTATTTTAGCAGTCGAACTCCCCTAACCAAAATTTTGAACCCTATAGCAAAAAACCACCCACCCCATTCTTGGAGTTGAAAAATAATAAGAATATAGGATAAGGCAAAGCCTAAGAAGGACGCTACTGTATGTGATGCCTTTCCAGGTACCAGCCACCCCCTTCAATCTGCCACTGCTCCCCTTGTTGATCTGACACCTTTTCAGCTCCATTGCTCAATACAACTCGTAACAACCTTAACAAAGCTCTTAGACCTTTAGAATTTACATGTCAGGTGACCAAGGACCTCTGTTACTGGTTTTACATGGTGGTGGTCATTCAGCTCTCTCGTGGGCACTTTTCACGGTATACAAATAGTTTTTAGCTTCACTGATGTAGGCCATTTATGGTGTCATAATTTGTTCTGTTAATCAGCACCTATAGAGCTTGGGCGTTATGTTTTCCCATTTCAGACCACATGTCAACACCTCTTTCTCTTGAGAATAAAATTCTTTGTTTAAGTTGTATTCATGTGTCTTCTCATGTGCAACCATTAAGTAAAGAAATCATACTCTAGGGAATGACACATGATGTGAAATGGGAAAACATTACGCTCAAGCTAATTTTCACGAGAGAACAAAAGTTTAAGGAATAAAATATGCGAATTGGTAGTAAAATAAATGCAAACGACTTATTTCCTAATTTATCTCTTCAATCTAATATTGGCTGTTTTCATGCATTATTACTTTAAAATTTACAGGAATCTGTAACTTCTCTTTGTGTTTGTCAAGTCCTTGCTATTGATATGCGTGGACATGGTAAGTTTGTTAATTCATATGAGACTGCATGCACATTATTTACTGTATATAATTGCTTATTCTTATTTCATAAATATAGTATTTTAAATACCTTTTATATGGCTCAACAGGTGATACTCATACAGAGAATAACATAGATTTATCAGCAGATGTTCTTGCCAAGTAAGCTTGTCTAGATTTTCCATGTTATCATGTACCCTATTCTCCATCCCACTCCAAATCCCCCTCCCCCTACACAAGCACAAATTATACCTCACCCAAATCGCTTAATGATATTAGACCCTAATGAATAATTCGTCCATTGTTTCAGAGATGTGGGGGACCTTGTACAAGCAATGTATGGAGACAGACCACCACCAATATTATTGATAGGACATAGGTAATTATATTTGTCATTACAAATATTTCTATTAGGTTTTTAGAATTTGTAGGAGATGGTTTTAACACATGAAAACAGAGACGTAAGATGTTTAACTATTAATTTTTATCTCAGCATGGGTGGAGCAATAGCAGTCCATGTTGGTGTTCAAAACCTTCTTCCTTCTCTTGTTGGTTTGGCAGTCATTGATGTAGTAGAAGGTAACAGAATAGGCCTCTATACCTTGGGTGTAATGATTGCCAATTTCAGACCACTTCTCAATCCCTAGAGTATCATTTCTTTGTTTAACGGTTGCACACGAGAAGACACATGAATATGGTTATGACTCAAACAAGACTCTTATTCTCAAGAAAATGGCACATGGTCTGAAATGGGAAAAAAGTACGCCCAAGCAAAAAACGTCTATTACTTGTCTCCTGATAGGCTTGTGGGCCACCTGTGGTTATCTAGAATGAGAGAAACTAGGAGCGAGGAGTAAAGAAAATAGGGTCGCATATTATTTTTGTTGCATACTCTATCTTGGGGAGAGGGGGACTGCTTTTGGCAGTGCCAACTGGGAATGGTCATGTCATCATCACATGTATTAACACACTCTTGGTTCACTTGTGCTTCAATCTAACCAGTCTATGATCTTTGTTACAGCCCTTTTCATATTTCTGTGACCTAACCAACCCAAGGTGTCTGGTGTTTTGGCTTCCATCAATCAATTTTAGAAGGAGCCGAATTCATTCCGATCAAGCGATAAGGAAATTCCCCTTACTAAACAGCCATTTTCACATGAGAATTTCTTTATCACTCGCGATCGGAATTAACTCGGCCCATCATAGTTTGAGTGAGGGTAGCCTAAATGCCAGTCTGTTAGGCTGCAGAATAATGAAAAGTGCTGTAATAAACCTGAGCATTTATTTTCTACAGGTACTGCATTAGATGCATTATCTTCAATGCAAAACTTTCTTAAAAGCAGACCACAATCCTTCAAGTCACTAGAACAAGGTATCGAATGGAGGTATGGGAGCATTTGATAAAAATTCACCTTTCTATCATATTACATTTCAAAACAGTGTTTACCAGTTGTGAGCTCTATTTATTGGTTTGCCTGTTCCTCTTACAATAACATACATGGTCTTTCTTTAGTCACTCCTTATTTTGATTGTCTGATTGATTGCTATTAGTGTCATCAAGCAATGAGCTCTCCCCTAAGTAGCTTATATTAGGGGAATATTCTAAAATTCACCATAATAAGATAGAATTTTAGACTTGAACATCAGAGACAAGCTTCTTAGTATTACTGCCACTCTGGCAAACTTTGGCAAACCTCATTACCAATTGAGCAGTGAATACATCTCATAATCACTGGTCACTCTACCAATCACAACATGCTAAAGTCTATATTCAAGTCGAAAAATAATTATCAATTATTAATTATCAATTATTAATTATTATTATTAATTATTGATATTTTAGTGTAGGAAGTGGCCAAGTTCACAATGTAAAGTCAGCAAGAATATCAATGGTTGGACAGCTAATAAGGTACCTCATCACTGTACACATGAGCCTTTAGGTATGTTACATCAACTGATGGTCGATAAGACCTGGCTAATACAATCTTACATTGCAATGCAGGTGTGATGGCAATAGTAATAAACCAGATGTAACTCAGTCTGCTATCCATACTGCGCATACAACAGGCGTCATAAAAGAAGAAGATGAAGAAAACCCAGAAGAACTAGAAAAACCTCAAAAAGAAAATCAAAAACAATCAACTTCTAGTAATAGTGGATCCTCTGTCCCACAGGTGAAGTTTAGAAATCATGCGAAAATAACCAAATAAATAAATGTGGGTTTTTATAGCCGCTATGTTGGATGAAATAAAACCTTTTTTTTTATAAGGGTAGCACTAAATAGCCACTGGCTAACAAACCTGTGGAGGAAGGAAAACTGGAGAACCCGGAGAAAAACCCTCAAAGCACAGGAGTGAACCAACTAGAAACTCTACTCACATACAAAACAGAGCTCAGCAAGGCTCAAACTCGGGTCGCTTTCCACCCCTGCTTTCCTATGTGAATTTACAGTAACAACAGATTTGTAATTATTCTTTTTTGTTATAATAATTATCCAACATGGCTGCTTTGTCTTTTGTTATTTTATTATCTTGGGAATGATCGCAAACCAGGAATTCAGTCTCTTCAGTTTTTCTAACTTTGCTTGCCATGAAAATATATATTTGAGCTAAGTATGGCTTCTCCCGTGCCAGATTCCCTTTTTCCCCGCTATCTATTTTGCTCCATCCTGGTGATGATCAAGTGTATTGTAGGACTTGTAGATCACACTGTAGTGTGGATAGAGGGTGGAGTGACCCAGGTTTTGTTTTATGAGTTACATTTAAGTTGTATTTTCCCCCTAGAAACCTGAAGAATGTTGGAAATGGAGGATAGATCTTTCAAAAACTGAAAAATTCTGGGAAGGTTAGTATCAATGACACCAATAACATTGCACAAAAACACAACAACTTCACAGTACAGTCATGGCAAAGCAAAGCACAGCATGTGAGGGATTGTCCAAACTGTAGCATCATCATCCTTTTTCACACACTAGATATTCATTGGTCCATTGGTTGTCACAGGTTGGTTTGTCGATATGTCAAGACTTTTCTTATCTTGTAAAGTACCAAAACTTCTTCTGTTGGCAGGTACGTCATATCAGAACATTTAAGGTGCACTTGTCTGAATTTGAGAATGCATGAGATGGAGCTTAGCCTGCATAGCGGCACAAGAATGGGAACTGGGGGTGGTGGGGACACAATTGTATACCCCATGAGTTCAGTCTTCTTTAGCTCTTGCTAATATTAATATGCTTGGCCCCTTATATTGTGCTTTCTTTGATGAAGAGCAAATAATAGCAAAAGTTCTAGATTAATCAAGTGTTTCTAAAAAATTTTGGCTTCTTTTTCAAATACAGGAATAGATCGCTTAGATAGAGAACTGACCATTGGACAAATGCAAGGTAAATCTTAGAAATCCTATTACATAGTATAGTGTTTGGCTATAAGAGAATGTACTGGGGAAAAGCTGGGATTCTTTTCCCTTTCTTCGTCTAATTTAATTTAATTTCCGTTTTCCCAGGCAAGTTTGAAATGCAGGTTCTTCCTCATTGTGGTCACTGTGTACACGAGGATGCCCCAGATAAGGTTAGCAACTTACTATACGATGTCACTCAGCTTTTACTGCTGCAAGGGGATATCAAGAAAGAATCTAAAGATCACTTACCCGGCTTTAAAGAAAATCCACTCTCGACTGGATTGATATTTCACCAACAGACCTTTTCGGTTTGGGTGTAATTTTTTCCCATTTCAGACCACATGTCATTCTCTTGAGAATAAGATTCTTTGTTTGATACGTATCCATAGTCATGTGTCTTATCGTGCGCAACCGTTAAACAAAGAAATGATACTCTAGGGAATGACACATGGTCTTACGTTCAAGCCAAAAAGGTCTATTGTACAGCTTAAGGTCATTTCACACTCGATCAGCGTCAGAATATCCTTTTGGTGCCTCCATCTTGATCCATAACACAAGAAATGAACGCAATTTTCTTTCCTTTTCCACCAGGTTGCTGAAGTAATAGCGTCATTTCTCTTACGATACAAACTTACAGAGGCCAAGGGGAATTTTGAAAGGTAATCATTTGTCTTTCTCTTTTTTTCTCTCTCTTACCCTCGAGGTACATCCATACAGAAACATGGCCTTCGATATTGCCCAATGCAAAGGTTATTATCGTTCAGCCTTCAATAAAACTGTTGCGCCTTCCTTGTTCAAAAGTACGCGTGGACGCGGTACCATACGCAAGTCGAGTTGCTTGGTTTTCTCCTACACTTCGAGGCTTTTTCTCCAGGTTCTCTGGTTTTCAATATTTTTCACCTTCCTACTATTTTTTTCAGTCTTCCTCTTCAGTGACAAACTTTTATTTCGATGCCCCTGCGACGCCCCCTCTCTTAAAACCGAAATGGAAGGTCCTTCGTTGACATAAATTTATGGGCCAAGTTTCCCAACGTTTTTACCTATTCTAAGAACTTTATCCGAAACCTTGTATTTTGTAGGCATTTCCCCGCATGCTGAAAGGCAAGTGACTGAGGGGTCTTCATCGTATCAAGGAAAGGTTATAGTAGCCAGCTGGTGTAACAATCTTCGATATGTCGTAAATATTATCGTTTTTTTACGCTTGTCTGTAACGAAAAGCATTACAAAGTATTTTAAAGTTGTATCTACTCATACCTATGTAGGATTAGAAGTTAGAAGCTTAGTCGTTATGTGAAACATTCGTACCCAGTTATTTTACGTGAAACGTGTAAAAGAGTGGTAATAAGAGTGTAATAAAGATCAAGAAAAGTCTTTGTTGTTGTAATTTGTAAATTGTTGTAATCAGGCCGAGGCGCGCGCAAATCGAGAAATTTAGGTGTGGACACACGGTGCAACATTGCGCGCAATATTGCAGACAATGTTGCTGAAGTAGGATCGTTTTCTGTTACAGCAATATTGCGTGGAACAAATTACGTCGTATGACATGGTTAGCAACATCTATTTGCGCAATGTTGCACCGTGTATCTGTGGCTTAACTAGGATCGAATGAATCTCGGCTTCACAAGAGTAACTCATATCTGTGAAAATAAATAGTTTGGTCAGCTTTGATAGAAGCTCAAGAAATGCATGAATAAAGATATAATCATCCTCTACCATGCATGGTTCTTTTCTCCAACAATTACCTAAAGCATAACCATCCTCCAACGTAAAAAAAACTGTTTTTCTAAAAGCTGTTACTGTGAATCATAGAAGTAATTTTCCACCCATTAATGTCTACGGTAGGGGAACGTCGCTGGGCCATGTCAATTAACCTCGGGAGGGGTACCGTTGGGGAAGTGGTCCACTCGGCATACTTCCCTCTGCCACCATGAATTGAAATGTTCAAAGCCAGATTAGCGCGCATTCTATTCTTGGTGACCGTGCAACCACACGACTCAAAATCCCTTGTGATACAAATAATGAAACGGCCACCATGTTGGTTGATCTAACAAGAGAAACTAATGAGGAATGCTTTGTTATCGTCAACCAACATGGCGCCTTGTGATGTAACATGCTCACCAAGAATCAGTCTCAGAAGAAGATTTTCATTGTAATATTGAATCCTGGTTTTGAACAACTAGGCAACTAGGCTCTCCAGCATACATACAGGCATAAGTACCAAACTTTTCCGTGAGAGGGGGAGGGGTGGGGGAAGAGCCCCCAGCCTCCCCGCCTCTGAAGTGAATATCTCCCCTTTGTTATTGAAACTAATTCGAAAATCGATCATAAAACATTTGTTCATAATTTGTATTTCCTGAAGAAGTTCACATAAACTTTTGACATTTGTATAGTCACGACAAATAAATAATACTTGATGATTGTGATTCTTTCAATACACGTACTCACAGAATATTTCCATAGTACCAAAGATTATGTTAACAGGTCAGTTATTTCAGTTTCTTGAAAATAGTATAGTTCATGATCAGATTCGAAATCGCACCGTCATAAACATCAATGATTCAATTTCACATTCATTTACGTACTTGTATCCAAGATTTTACACATCGTACGTTGTACGGAGCTTTGCATCAAGGACTGTTCTGAACAATGACCGACCTTTGGTCTGTTTTAGTAGCACTTGCTGCTGGCTGACAAACCTCTTTTTCCAATACTGTAGTCGCCCCGTACCTTGCCTCATGTAGCTCATTCTCAGCCAGCTCAAGTATTGGTATAGTTTCTTGGTCTATCTTGCATCGATTCGTGCTGTTCCCGAAAAATTGAGCAACACGAGCCTTTTGGTTACCAAACTTCTGACGCGAACCCCTGCGTAAGTCTTGGAAGAAGATTTTAAGTTTACCTGGTGACATGCTTGGGCTGCTCGGCGAATTTGGAGTCTTTGGAGTTTTCGGCGACGCCATGGCTAAAGTTCTTGAGAATCAGAGAGAAAGAATCCGTACGACGTCAAAAGACTTGAGGGGTGATAATGCTCAGAGAAAGGTTTACATGTAGCAGTGCGCTTTGGTCCGACACATATTCACGTGCGTAAGACATGACTGACGCTGATCTTCACACGTGCGTGCGTGTACTCTCGCTTTCAGACCTCAACAGTAGCGAAAAAAAAAATGTGAATGTTTACGTCGATAACTATTGTCTAAGGAAAAAAGCAGCTTCAGCCAGATTAGTTTCGGAAAAGGTTATCATCAGAAACTGAAAATCGCAACATGAGCTTTTCATAACGACCACGTACGCCTTTCAACCTCAATCACCTTGGCAACTCAGTTCGCCACCTTATTTTTATCGGGCGGGATATTTTTGGGAAGAGCGGGATAGGCACGTGCACTGGAATTGTAAAGGTTGAACCAAAACATTTCAGAGCCATAAAAAAATAGTTTATTGGCATAAATATATTTTTGTAAGCAAAGGAGAGATAGAGTGCAAACAATATATCCGTGAAACATTACTGGTAGTTATTACTAAATAGTACAATTTTCGCAAATTCTATTGTTTTCTATTGTTAAATTAGCACTATTTTGTACTATTTAGTAATTTGTATTTCACGGATATATTGTTTGCACTCTAACGACGGGTCACTGTTTCAAGTTTTTCCACCCTACAAGCTAAGGCGACCCCACCCTGATCCAAAGGGAACCCAAAAATTATACTATAAAGCCCAACGATCCTAGCAGAATTTTCAAACTACCTTCATTAAAAAGCAAATGATTGTTGTATGCACACTTTTATTGTATTAGAAACCCTGGTATTTAATTTTTAATCGTTTGAAGTATAAAATTTATGTAGCTACCTACAATTTTAATCTCTGTTCTAAATTTTAATACATTTTTTCGTCACCCCACCAGCAAAATTTCTATTTTCTGTAGGCTACCATGCTCTATAACTCTGTACAACACCAAGAAAAAGACTGTTGTAGATAACAAATACTGGCTATCCTACAAGAAAAGGATGCTTTTCTTCCCTTCCATAAGAAGAAGGCAATAAGGGCCTCTCCAAGCAACAGAGAAATTTATATTGATATGGAAGCACACTGGTATTGGCAGAACAAGAAAGAAGTGTTAGGAGAACCACGATACACATATAGCAGAGTACTTCTCAACAATTTTTGAGTGTTCTGCCAATCCGCAAGTGCTTCATTGTTGCACACAGTAAGCACGTTTTTTATTTTTTTTATAAAATACAAATTAGAATAGCCGTTATTTTGGACACGAATAATAACATACAAGTGCACGCGTGCTGTGTACTCTCATAATGCACATGCTCCGAACCAATCAAAGCGCAAGATTTATAACAATTATTTTATAATAGATAATAAGCAGATAGAGTACTAAATATTGACAGGTATGGGTGTTAGATGAAGTCCTTCCAATAAACCTGGGCATTATCAGTTCATAGTTCTTCATTGGTTGGAAATTTTCAACATCCAAACAGTATCTAACTAAATACTTTGCTAAATAATTAGAATGACTGTAACAAATGAATGAATTATACTACTAGATTCAGTGTCTTTTACACTTTTCGTTCATTTTGTAATAACCATCCAAGTTTGCTCATGTAATTCTTGGTTAATGCATCATTCCCTTGAGCAGCATTTCTTTGCTTACTAGAAATGCCTTTGAAAAGGTTAATGAAGCATATTCTATGTTGGACTCTCCTTTATGAGGAAGTGCTATAATAGAGGGGTCCATGTTTTTATGAGAAGAAAAAATTAATATTCATTGCTTGACAAGTCTGTGGCTTGCATTCCATCGTAAGTTTGGAATATATAGTGTAATTTGATAGTTCCTGTTACTGCGTAACTACTATATTGCAATGGGGGGCACTTAGACAGCAAGAACCCAAGAAACAAAAATGTAGAATGAAAACAATGCATTTCAACTTGAGTAGTTGAGCCAATCAAAAACCATGACAGCACGAGAGGACTATAGATTTCATCTAGTTGTTTACACAACTTTTTCTTATGGGAATAAAAATAATTTTGTTGCTTCTAATGAACTCAATGTTGAAATGCTATTGTTTTTGATGGTCTCTGATTGGCTGGACTACCCGAAGTTGGAATGCATTGTTTTCATTCTACATTTTGATTGGTTCTTACTATCTAAGTGGCCCTAGTATACAGCGCAGTAGTTGCACAGTAATTGATACATATTGTATGTACTGCACTTGTATTTGAATCATTCTAGAGTAATGCCCAGGTTAGTCCAAACAGCATATCTTTAAATGTCGGTCATGGGTGTCAAGACCTCTTAATTATTTTAGTTATTCCTAATGATGTAATAGATGAGCTATGTTGATCCAAACGCTACAACGAGAGGTTCTTTGTGTTCAATATGGAATCCTGACAAGGCAACCTGTGCACCTTTAGATGCCGATATCACCTGGAGAAAAAATGAAATAAAATTTGAAATAATTTGATGAAAAAATTACAGCATTTTTCATAATTATGTGACAGGTGTCTGACATTTTGGCTTCCATCAGCCAAACTTACAATGGGTTGAGAACTTAGAATGGGCTGAGTTTGTTCCAATCTTGCTCAATAAAGAAATTTCCATGCAAATATGGCTGTCAAGGAATCCAGTGGCTTGACAACCATTTTCGCATGGGAATTTCTTTATCACTCAAGAATGGAATGAATTCAGCTCATTTTAAGTTTGATTGATGGAAGCCAAAGTATCAATTTGTATCAACTTTTGCTGTCAGCAGATATATATAATTTGCTGGAAAAAAAACCAAGGTATTTTGCTCAACCTCATCCAATAATAATTATTGTTTAATACTGTACTTACCACATTTATGTCTGCTACAGAGACAGGGTCAGCAGAAAGAACTGCATTTGGAACACTGACACCTTGAGGAAGAGGCTTTCCTCTTGGGATGTTACCCATATGAACATCAGATAACTTTGATCTGAAAACACAATCAGAAAAGAGGCATGTTCATTACAAAGTAATCCTTCACTCACAGCACTTTGGCCAGCCACTGATCAGTTCTCAATCTGCCATATCCAGTAGGAATTTAAGAATGTTGTTTTTGTGTGGGGGGGGGGGGGGGAGGGGGGGAAGTTGGGAAACTTGCAGGCGATCTTTAAATTTTTAACGTCACTTAATCTAGGGTGGTGCTTAATGGGGGGCAATGCTTAAACAAGTAAATAGGATATGTTAATTGAGACAATTAAGCTTCACTTACAAATATAATCTTGATCTTTCCATATATTCTGTCCGTTCTAAACTGTGAGGTTCCGTTGATGAAACATCTATCACTTTGCTATAATACGAAATAAATAAGAAACAGCATTAAACAGGACAATATCATGGAAGTGAGCCTAGCCTACCGCAGGCAGACTTACAAACTATATAGAGAACTATTTCCTTACTTTGCTGTTTGATGTAATATTCTGCTAAGCATAGATTGTTCATCAGTCTTTGACAGTGGTGTTGATCCACTATGCACACCATCATCTCTAAAAGAACAAACAAGATATAAATAATGTTAATCCACTACTGCGCCTGGTGTGCTTTATAATTTAACTGCCCACAGCACGCACATGAGTTTTCAATTCTCCAGGAGTGGCTTAATCCAATATTGCACCTGGCACAAGACTTTATTAATAACTGTACACAGCACACATGTGAGTTTAATTCTATTTCTTCATTAACAACCAAACTCTTTATTACAAGATTATTGGATCACCATGGTAACAATTAGACCAGTATTCTAGGACTCTCTGGTGGTTCACTTACCCTGCTCGTTGACTGTTAGGTATTGGGGCTGATTGGTCACCTACCAAGAGTGGTGATCTTTCATTCACTGGCCCCTAAACAGCATAGTATACGTTATCAGTCAGAAAAATTAAAGAAATTTTTTTGAGGATACAAAATGCCATCATATTTGTCTGGTCTTGGCATGACCAGCCATTAATTTTAGCCCTGTGCTACAGAAATTTAATGAAAAGTGTAACTACTTTCTAGTTGTACTGCTGAAATATATGTCACAAGACCACTTTCACAACAAAATTCTCCACCTCAGAAAAATAATGGAACATCTGAATAATGTAGCACACAAGTACTGTATCAAGTTACTGGTACACAATGTAATTTCACTGTGCAACAAGTTCCTAACTCAAACTACAAACAAATTGATGTATAAATCAATAAATAATATTTCAATTATAGAATTTAGACAGATTAAAAGGTCATAAAATGTCTAAATAGCTTATACTTATTCCAGTTACCATGTATCGTAAGGGTACATATAGTTGCCCAAAAGAATGCCATATTTTTCAGGGTTCAAGAATAATACTATTGTTTTACGAGATAATATAGTAAGAACAATAATGCAATAATATACATTATCGAAAGTGCGATACAAAATAGAAAGAATACAATACAAAACTCATAATTCATTGTCTATGCACAAATTGAACTATTATCTCTTGACTTACTCAATCAAGAAATATAAAACAAACCGCTTTCAAACATTTTAGTGAAACAATTCAATGCATAAACAATCAAAATGAACTACTATTTTGCAATTACTGGAAGAAAATAATGAAAATTTCAGGTGAAATAGAGAGAGAGAAATCCTTAGGTCCAAGAGACGTGACAGTCACATGACAAGTTTCTTGTCTCACACAAAACTACAAACCTGATTTGCATCATCATCGCTCCCACTAAAACAGCAGCCCATTGAACCACTTTACGTTCAGACCTCCTAAATATGATCGGTGGATTCTTTTTCTTGATTTCTGGGGCTGTTCTGACTAAAATAAGCAAAGAGTTGAGCAACTTTTGACTTATGGATTTCTTCACAGGAAACGACACATCAAAGGAGTGGATACTAAGTGCTCATTAGCATATTACACAGGGATCCCAAGCATAAAGGAAAATACAGTGTTAGAGTTTCTATCCAGTATTTATTATCATTCTAGCCCTTAATCTTGAATCTAATCTAACAATTTTTCTTTTCTTTTTCTTTTTTGACTATTTTAAAAGCCATCACTCCAATATGACACAAACCTTAACAGCATCACACAGGAATCCCAAAAGTAATCTTATCTAGTTTGAATTGATCTTAAAAACAACATTATATTCTCTTGTTTACTATTCAAATCTTTTAGATATAAATTATTTGTTTTTCTTAGACTTTTTTGAAAGTCCAAAACCACTCAAATCGTTACTGTGTTTGGGTTGCCTGTGTGGTGGTAACGACTTTCTCGCAAAGGTTCATGGGTAGTACAAAAATAACCGCCAACTTCAAAATAATCTCGCTTCGAGTTTCGTTCTTTTTCAAAAAAAGGCGCTCAAACTTCGCTCGATTTTCTTTTCCTCTCCATCCCATTACCTGGGTGTTCATTGCTTTATATTTTTCGTAAATCGGAGTGTTTATTCTTGGGATTCTGCTGAAGAATCTAGATTTTATTTTTCGAATGTAGTTGGACTGTTGACGATCAAGTCTGTCTGTTGTGTTGTAAGATTATTCTTATATTCGATCGTGTACACAGTAAGAAAGAATGAATCAAGAAAGGGCTAATGCACTTCTCCAATGGGTAAGTAATATTTTTGAATGAAATGGTGTGCTCTACGATTTCTGATACCTATTTCTTAAATAAAGTATATAATGATATTGCTTGCAGTTACAATTCTGTACCAACGTCTGTTACATGGCTGTCTCTTATACCTTTCTTGGTTTTCTTTATCAGGTCAATTCTGTGTCTGGTACAACAGTACAATCAGTCAAAGACTTTTCGAACCCAGACAATACGAAAATTCTAATAGATGTCCTGCACCTGATGTAAGTCCCAAAACCAAATCATACTACTACAGTGTATCATGCGCAAAACAATATTATGGAGGAAAAGACTCTTAGCTCTTGTGCAATTCCATTAGTTTTGCTTTTTGGGCTATGCTACATAAAGATCCCCCTCCCTGTCCCCCCTCCCCCCCACACACATTCCAAAGGTGGGGAGTGGGCGGAATTTCCCGAGGGGGGTCTGAAGAGGGTATATTTGAGAGCTGTTCCTTGGAACCTTCTGATCCTGTTAGTATATATAGCCATGCAATGGCGCAGCATAATTTATGGCAACAGCTTCCATGGAATCAATATTGCAGCATGCAAAATCATTGCTAATCCAATATAACCACTGAGAATTAGTGCAGCACCATCATAGTCATTGCATAGAGGAGCATAGAGTTTTCCTTACCATACAATGTTTTTCACAGTCATGTCACAATTTGCACTAAGGATTTTAGTAAGATACCAGTTGTTTTGTCATTTCAGTGATAGGGATAACTGGAATGAAGGTATCAAGAGGCAAGACAGTACTGTCCAGGAAATGGTGTCCTACATCATAGATTATCTGGGAGGTAACTTAAAATTTACATCTTCTTTGAACCTTGAGATACCAGAGTACACCCATGTGTCTCTTTAGGCTTTGCCTTGAGTTTTATATTACTGAGATTCTCAATACTCTGGGAACTTGGTACCTGCAAGTTGCCTTTGTTTTGCACTAATCAAAAATATAAAAGGTACGGACTGATTAGTTTTGATTGACAGCAGGAAAAAAAAACCAAGTTCACAGCAAGCCGTTGAAACATCTGAGTTTGCAGAATGTTGAGAATGGCAGTTATTGATTAAAATCAGTTGTTTTTTCGGCAAGATTGTAATCAGCTTGAGGTGCTGCTGTTGTTGAGAATTGAGTGCTAAGGCTGCTTTCCATGTCTTGTAGGAATTTATAATAACTTGGATGACATTGTTTCAAGCAATCTCATTGTATCAGGAGCAGAGGTGGAAATTGGAAAGGTAATTTTAATATCATTGATACTATCCTCAGGAACCCATGGGTAAAATTTTGTTCCTTGTTTCTTGCTTACTTTTTATCTTTACCCCTGGGTTCCTGAGCATGCATCGATACCAGTTTGCCTGAAAATATAGAACCCTTGCAATAATTCCCAGAGCAGCTTCATTTAAATTGTAAAACAAACAATGAATGCTAAATGTCATGAGATTGAATTCTTTTGTCCTCCAAATTGAGCTTCAGTAAGCTGTATATATAAAGAATCTTCACTTGTACTAGTATCAACTATTTATAATATTTTCTTCAGCTTATAACTTTGCTTCTCTGTGGAGCAGTCCAGGGGAACAATATTCTCCATTTCGTTGAGAAGATACACAAGCTGGACAACAAGGTTCAGTTCCATTTGAAGGTTATAATTGAGAACATCCTACAACAAGTAGAGGCTGGGCAGCTTTGTTCAAGGTCAATAGCAGATCTACTCCAAGAACAAGGTACTGGGATATTTACCATACAGAGTTCCTAATTTTTTCATCATTTATTTATATGTTAATATTTTGTAGACTGTATTACTGTGATTCTCAATATTCTACAAACTCAGTAGTTGTGAGTTGCCTTTTGGAATTTTGTTTTTCACTGCCGCCAGTCAAAAATATAAAATGTACTGACTGATTAGTTTTGATTGACGACAGTGAAAATCCAATTTGACAACAAGCTGACATCACAGAATATTGAGAATGGCAGTAAAATGTCATGTAACTCAACATTTTGACAATGACTAACACACATCTGTAGTCTAGCTAATATATATTTTTGATACAGTGTTCTTTAAAGACAAGCAAGAATGTAGCAGTGTACAAGATTGTGTCTTCTCTCCTGCATTAACCAACTCACCAGTAAAAGAGACTGTCTTCTCTAATTCTCCTCTTATGTCTCTCATGTTATCCCCACAAATGAAAACCAAACAACATCAGGTAAAATAGTCATGATTACAGCACTCTTAACTTTTTTCTGTAACATAATTAAATTTATTGATTTAATAATGAAACTAAGGGTAGCAGAATACAGCATTTCGGTTTCATTCTTAAACCATTGTACCAATACCAAGACAACATAATTTATTGTATCTTTTTGATGTCTGTACAGTTTACAGCTAATAAACTGCACCAGAAAGTGAAGAAGTTACAGATGGACCTTGATGCACAAAACCATGTGCAATCCACCATAGAAGATGAACTTGCTAAGAAAAACCGAGAACTTGACACAAAAAGTATGCAGCTTAAAAAGCTATTTTTTATTGTTCCTTCTTTACTTCCATTTTCATAATTGCATCTGGGTTTTTGGCTGCTGTCCATCAAAAATTTACAGACAGTTGAAAATTTGATTGACAGAATCCAAAACCCAGACGATTTGAATGATAGCTAGATGTCTAGGTCATGTAACTATGAAAATGAGTGTAACCCCTTTGAAGTAGTATACTACTTGCCATATTACCACAAGACTCAAAATTACAGACATCGTACTGAAGAAAGTATAATCATATCTGACTGACAACTTTTCTTTAGATGCAAAAGTCAGAGAATTGCAGAAGGAGCTTGTTCAAATGAGGATGGTTGTTGATGAACTGGAACCCTTACAACATTTTAAAAATGACTATGAGAGAGCAGAAAAAGAAAATATCAAGTATGATACTCCATTGGGTTGATCTTTGGTTCTATACTACTCAAAGTCCTGTTGTGTACACTGCAACTTTCTCAGCATCTTGTAGACCTCGCAACATCATTGCAAGACGAGTTGCTGGATGTTGTTGCACGTAGTGTTGCACAAAGTAGAACTCAGTTCTACTTTTCACAATGGATTGCAGCAACTGGCAACACCATTGCACGATGTATCACCCTTGAGCAACTTTTCTCACAATTTTAAGGCATATTTGTAAAGTCGTTGCAAGTGGCTGAGAACGCATTGCAGTGTAATGCCTCACCTCTGCAACCTGCAACACTACATTTCCAAGCACTGCGAGACAAGTTGCTGTGAAAATTGCACAGTGTAACAGGGTCTTTACAGCAATGTTGAAAAAGTAGTAAAAATACAAGAAGGTGCACAGTCAACTTCTCTACTAAGTGTGCATAATAGGCACCAGCCTAACAAGCAAAGGAGGGATCCTTTTACCTTCTTGCTTATTTTGTATGTTGGTGTAAACTTGATTGCACATTTTTTTTGAAGTTCAATAACCACTTTTTCATTCAATTTCTCTCATTTATTTTATGTTATGTCTTGATTTCGTTGTTTTGTAATTAAAAATGAATTGTTACTGATGTTTTAGATTAAAACAGCGTATAACCGAGCATGAAGATTTCAAGGTGCAGAACTCTAATCTCGAAGAAAGAACAGCAAACTTCCTAAAGGAAAAAGACTTGTTTGAGAAAAAGGTACTTATAACGAGGAAAACTTTTTACTGGTATTTTGAAGCTTTTGTAAAGACTTTAAGTCTATAGCACTGCCTTGGTCAAGCAGATTTGATGTGTTTAAAAAGAAAGAAATCAAGGAGTGAGGAAAGAAGAAAAGAAAAAAGCGCAAATTTTGTATCACAGGCGTTTCACAAAATTAAGCAAAGACAATGTTTTTGAAGCAGAACACTGATGCGTAGAACTTGAAATAGTAAAGCTAAGGACACACGATGCAATTTGTTGCGCGCAATGTTGCTGAAGTAGAAAACGATCCTACTTCAGCAATATTGCTTGTAATATATATTGCGCGCCTAAGCCTTAATAAGACTGCAACATGCGCGTAATATTAGTAATAAGTCTAATAAATCTCTAATGATATCAGGTAGAGGAGGTAAAGGTTACTCAAGCAAGATGTGAACGTTACAAGCAACAAGCTCATCAGTGGGAGTTTCAAGCCAGCGAATTGCAAGCGGCATTGAACAGACGAGAAGAAGAGATTGGGAAACTAATTAAACAAAGAGACGAAGTAAGCTTGCTTTTATATGCTAGCTATGCACATTGCAATTGAATTTTTTCCCGCGTGAATCATGTTTCGAAAAGGCGCGAAAATAGTAGCAAATCGTGTAACTTATCGCGCAACATTGTTGCGTTGCAAGTTTCAGATTGAATGTGGATCGTTTTACCACCCCATGCAACATCAAAATTTTGTTGCGCGACTTTGTTGCAGAAGTAAAAGCGCTGTTTACTCTCTGCAACGATGAAAATTCGTTGTACGCGAGGTGGTAATATAAGCAACATTCGCTCTGCAACTTGCAACGCAACAGAGTTGCACAACAAGTTGCACGATTTTTTTGCTCTTTTTTTCCGCGCCTTAACAAAGTCTTGCAACAAAAATGTTGTTGCAGAAGGTTCAGATGTTTCTATGCATCATTTTGGAAGTTGCGCAAATTGCTTGGAAGCACGGACCGTGCGCGCTGTCGCCGCATCGTTTCTCACCAACGCGGCACCAAAAGAATGATCTAACTGCTATAAATGTTTGATTCTCTGGTAGGCATTGCATGCAGCAACAGAGGCAGCAGAGCTCTGGAAGGCTCGACAGTTCCCTGATCCAGATGCAGATGAAGACCTAATGCAAGGTAGAACAATGCTTTACATCGCTTTCCAATCGAAACACGCGCAAATTGCCTTCGCGACAAAATAAGACTTTGGTGGACGTCAATCAAAGTGTTACCATGACATTGTCGGAAACACAAAGTTTTCAAGGGCACGTGCCTATAAATGATATGAGCCTTGATTGACATCCACTTAAACCAAATTCCCCGCGACAGCAAAATGTACGATTTCGCGCGTGCGATTGGGAAGCGCTGTAAACGTATTATACTTGTAACCCAATTATTAACATTTTTTTACCCGCTTTTTTTCTGACCAGTTCCTCCAAGTCCCGTGAATTCAAAGGCACCAAACCTCGAGTCTCGGCTGATTGAATTGGAGTTTGAAAACGAGCGGATCAAGAAGCAACTTGCATCCACCGTAGAACCACAGGAACTCCAACGTATCAAAGATGCACTGGAAGACATGGAACAGTCAAAGAAATCTTACGAAGTGAGTTAATATATGAGAGAGTCTATACTTTGGTAGCTTCTCTGGGACCATCATCGTGTGTCTTAAAATCATATATCATGTATCGTCTTCTTTTAAGGAAAATTATGTTGAGGCAAAATGCAAGATTTTAGAACTTGAAGATCGACTGGCACAGGTTCAAGATCAATCTAGAATTAGGTAAGCTACGATTTCTCTAGCAAAGAAATGGAAAATAAAATATTTCAGGCCACGTTGTATTCCCTTGATGATTACTCCTTTCTGCCATTAACTTTTGACAAGATGTATCAATATGGATGCATGCAACTCAAAGAAAGAGACGTATTCCTAACACCTTCCACATGGGGAAACATTACGCTCAAAGAACAATGGTCTATAAAAGGTTTCAGTTCCAGCCATGGCAGGACCAATGTAATATTCTTCTATGACAAGAGATTTCATTTCCCAAATGTGAAAATTTCAATCGTCTTGCTCAACAGCAGTTGTCAAAACCTGTAAAAGTTCCCTGATGTTAGACGTATGTTTTTCTAAAATAAGCCCAGTTTTAAATTGTTTTTCATTGTTTCATTTTAGAGAAGAAGCACTGCGAAGAAAATTTGAAGATTCCGAAAAAGCATTGAACACCACAACTGAAAAACTAGAAAACTCGCGTAAGGAGTTCACACGCGTTCAGTCAGAGCTGATGGTATCTCGTCGAGAGGTTGAAGCACATGTTATCGCTATGGAGAAACAACGACTGACGACAAGCAAAGCAATGGACGACATGGCAGCTGAAAGGAAGACGATAGAAGAGATGGCGGAGAAAAGGCTGAGTGAATTGCGGGCAGAATTGGAAGCCAAAGAGAAACAAGCCTTGGAGGCTAATCTACAAATGAGCAAAGATTATGAAGTGAAGATAAGGTTTGTTAAACTGAAATTAAAGTAAAACGCCTCATCGTCGTTTCTTTTTTGTGCCATCCAACATGGCGAACATGGCCTTTTTTGCAATTTGTTTTATTGTTACTGCTTGCATGCGAAAAAATAACTGACCATTCGTACAAGGAAAGTTCCTCTTGTCTGTTTCCCTAGTGAGGAAGATTCTTCCCGGCATTTTGAATGTATTTCTTATTTCTATTGACTTTGTCCTCGGTATTTACGTATACTTTTCTGGGCTAGGAATGTTACAGAAGAACTCAACTCCATCCACCAGCAAGACAGACAAGACTTGCTTCAAAAACTGGATGAGGCTGCCAAGCAAAAAGACAACATACAAGCTGAGTTCTCCATTGAACGAGAAGAATTAAACCAGCTCGTCAAGAAAGCTGAAGACGAAGGACACCAAGTTAGAGACGTGTACGAAAACATGGTGGCAGAAATGAAGAATGAGCTCGGTAAGTTAGGAAATTGTACTTTCTACGTTGTGATGTATTTTTTATGATAATTAAAATACCAACTATTACTTGTTTTAGAAAACGAAATCAAGAAATATGAAGAACTGAACATTGCATTCCAAGAAGCAAATCTCTCATTTGATCAAAAGACGACCAATCTGCAGCAAGAGAAGGGTGGATTGTCTACTGAGCTAGCCCAGTCGAAGGAAAAGGAAAAACAACTCATGGAAGATGCCGAGCGCTTGAAAGAGGAGATTGAACGTCTGCTTCAGAGTGAAAAGAACCTTAAGGAGAATGAAATCAGCTCCAAGAAAGAAATAGATGACTTAAAAACGTCAGGGCAAGAACTGAAAGAAGAGATTGAGAAAATGAGTCACCAAATACAAACGTTGAAAGAGAAGGAATCGAAGATTCTAGAAGAAAAGAGCTCGTGTGAGTCAATCATCGCATCATTACAAGAGAATGAAGGTATGATGTTGAAGGAGAAAGCACAAGTTAGCCTAGAGGTTGCTTCGCTTAAAAAGGATTTTACAACAGAGTTGAAGTCTATAACTGAAGACCTTGGGAAGGAAAACGAGGCAAACATGTCTAGGATGAAAAAAATAACCGAAGATTTGAATACGAAGATCGAAGAAGCAAACAAAGAGATAGAGAATCGTGATAAAAGTCTTGAAGAGTTTACTCAAACTTGTAATAAGTTGAAACAAGACATGGATGCAACAGAAGAAAGGTTGCTGGACGTGACTCGCGAAAGAAATGATATTGAGAAAGCACTAGACAAAGAAACTCGGCTTGGCCGAGAGAAGGTGGAAACGTTGTCGTTTCAAATGGAGCAGCTGAAAACTGACCATACGAATGCTGTACAAGAAATGATGAGCACGCTGCAAGATGAAAGAAAGAATCATAAAAAAGAGAAGAAAGATATGACAGACGAACTACAGAACGCATGTCATGGGTTAAAGGTAAGTTTCTGGGTTTCTGGCTTCCGTTATTCTACTGCAAAAACCCTCTTTGGGACTTTGACAAATGGCTGCTTTAAGAGATGTTCTATTGTGTTTATAGCCAAGATTCATAAAATGATAGTTGATATCTTATGTTTTAGGCTGCTGCAGACAACATTGAAGAACTCAGACAAACAATCCAAGAAAATGAGGCGAAAATGGCACAAGAAAAGGAGAAAGTGAAGAGTTTAGAAGAGCAAATTGAAGCCCAGAAGGATGACTCGAAGGAGAAGCAGAAAAAGATATTCGAAGAGGCGTCCAAAAAGAATGGACAACTAGAAGAGGCTTATGTGAACGAGAGAAACAACTGGAAAAGAAAACTAGATACAGCAACAGAGGAAGCAGTTGCCTTGAGAAAAGAAATGTTTGAAAGTTCACAGAAACATTCTGCTGAAATGATGGAACTAAGACAACTTTTGCAGGAGAAAGAAGAACACTTTGGCAACGATGAAAAGAAACTACGAGAGGAGATTCGTGGTTTTATTACAAGTCTCGCAAATGAAAGAGTGACGAACAATGAACTGCAGGAAAAAATCAAACAATCTGAAAAACAGAAAGATGAAATAGCGAAGGCTTTGGAAGACAGCGAAAAGATGGTTAAAGACAAAATTGAGAAGTTTGAAGCCTCAGAGAAAGCGAAGATGGTGGAAGTTGATGCCATGAAAAAGAGTTTTGAAACAGAGAAGAAACTACTTGCTGAAGAAAAAGAACAACAACTGCAAGAAAAGGTTAAAGAAGTCGAGCAGAGTCGCCTGGAAAACGAAAAATTAGCAAAAGAATTGGAGCAAACGAAGAAAGAAGTCCACGAAGAAAAAGAGAAGATGAACACTGAACATCAAGAAATGATGGAGAAGCTGAAAAATAACCAGGCTGAAAATGAGAAAAAAGTCGAAGAATTGAATAAAAATATTAAATCGATTGAAGAGGAAAAGCAAAAAGAAGTTCAGCAATCGCAGACAAAAATGGAAGAAATGAAAAAAGTGATGGAATTGGAAATAAATGATTTGAAGAAGAAGGTTGAAGAGAATGCCATTCCTTTGGAAGAACTGAAAGTTTCGTTGGAGACTCTGAAAGAGGAGAAGGAAAAACTTGCACTTGAATATGAAACATCGAAGGAAAAATGGAACGAAAAAGAAAGCGAATCGAACGAAAGAGTTAATGAACTTAAGGAAGAATGTGATAAGCTCAAAGACAAAGAACAAGAAACTGTCAGAGACGAAAAAGAGATAGCAATGATGACAGAACATCTGGAAAAGCTAGAACAAGAAAATACTGAACTCGAAGAGCTTTTGCAAGAGGAACGTCTTGTCAGTCGCCGTCTTGGCTTGCACGTGAATTCTCTCGAAGCACAAGTCAAACATGCAGATTTGACTTTGAGGGAACAAAAGCAAGTTATCCAAAGCATTCAGAACCAGTCTGAGAATATCAAAAAGAAGAAACAGATGCTGATTGAAGTGGATAAAGTCATTCCTGTGCAGAATGTTCAAGAATTCCTGGATGATAGTTCGTCTACCGATGATGATCCAGATATGAAGGTGGATGACCTGAACATGTCGAACAGGACCAGTAGAACATCACTTGCCTCTACAATGCCAGACTCCAGAAGATCTACGACATCATTCAGCACTCTGTCAAGATCAAGTCTACGCAGCACTTCTAGTAATCATGGACGAGCTGCAGCAAACCGCCGACAAAGCGCTGTATACCTCAAAGGTAACACACCACCGACACGTCGAACAACATCCAGTGCTGCCTTCTTTATTGTTGGTGATGAGTTCGCCAGGGACATGGAGGAGGAACCTTTGGATCATGGGTTTGATTGGGGAAGACTGGCAGAACTCGAGAGAAGAAATACTATCTGTCCTCCTCACCTTAAGACCTCATACCCTATCGAGACTCAAACGCGTCCCAATGTGGAGAAAGGAAAGAAAGACACACTGTTGACCAGCCTCTCTGATACAGGATTCAGAACGAGAAAGAGAAAGTCGCTTGAAGAACTCTCTGCTGCTTCTGACACGAAGCTACGCAAAGACCAACCAAGTTCGAAATCGGAAGGTCACCTAAAACGCAGCAAGTCCAAAAAGTTAACGGACAAGGTGTCGTCCAAAATCAACTCCCTTCGTTCGCGGTCTAGTGAGAATCTAAATAAAGAAACAGACAAGAAAAAGAATGGTGGGGGAAGCATAGCATTCAGCATCGATAACACGCCACCATCAAACAAATCATCCAAGAGCAATGTGAGTCTTCGATCACTAAGACCAAGAAAAGGGTCTGAAGCGCCGGCAGAAGAAGCGACAGAAGAAAATGATGAAGTACACGGAGAAAACACCGCCTTTACCATAGACAACTCTCCACCTAAAAAGAAAGCTAACAGTATGAAACCCAAGAGACGTCGCACCATAAACAGATCAACTGCATCTACCCGTCTTGTTGCAGAAAAAGACAGAGAGATCTGTAAGACAGAGAAGAAGAAAGAATATCTCAAGAGAAAGCCATTGCGACAAACTAACATTAACTGAAAGATTCTGCTGTCCTTTGAATGACAGAGAGATCAGATAAATATTCTTGTTGGTGGTGTTGCGATGTATAGTTTTATAGTAGTTTTAGTGTGCATGGTTTTATAGGTTAAGCACTTCTAGTGGGAAATCTAAAGTTTGCAGCCATTCTTACCATGGCCCTCTATGCTTGCCCCACCTTTGACTGCTCCACTTATTTGGGCTACAGTGTAGCCTCCCAAAGACAGGGTGGCCAAAAGAGGAGCTAGTGCCTAGACCAGGTGCCCCCACGTGAAAGGGGTCTAGTATTTTAAAAGCACGTCACTTGCACGAGTTTACTTCCAATAATTATTTGTATTTGTCAACCATTATGCCTTCTTCAAGAAACAAACTATCAAAACTACTCCTGAAGGAGTAAAATGGAGAAGTTTTTGCACTGTTGAATGGAGTCAAAGCCGATGGGAAATAGAATCAACAGTATTGGAGTTCTTAACTGGGAAACAAATGTCATTGAGGACTTTCCTTGGACAAGAAAAACCTAGAGGAAGAAGATTTTTTGTTCTGCCTTACACCCGTCTATCATTATCTATCATTATCTATAGCAAAAATATAATTGGTTGAACATATGCACCTGTAAATAGAATGATTACAAATATTATGCAAGGTTATTAGTGATTAAAAAATTATTTTAGTGAAATGAGTAAGTTAACAGGAAGGTAGGATTTTCCTAGTGAGGCCCTGTTAGGGGTAAATTCCAACAAGCAACACGGCCTTGAAACTACAACGACGAGCAACAGACTGCTCTAATGGATCACCATAGCACTGTGGTCACCTTATCTCCACATAAGTGGATTTAACTGATTGTTACCTTGTGTGCTGGATCTAGAATCCTAGTGTAAATACAAACATCAAATAAAAAGTTTGGTAGACTAACAGTTTTGATTGTTCATTAGTAGATTGATTTCGTAAGTCATTTCCAGTTCTAGTCTCCTACGCAGCCGTTTTTAGTGTCATCACACAATGCTCTCTCTCTCTCTCTCTAAGTAGCTTAAGGGAGACATCATTGTGTAACAACATTAAAGGTGGCTGCGTAGGAGACTATCCCAGTTTGCTTTCTGTCAATTTTCATTGAGTGACCACCAAGCACAAAGGAGCAAAAACTGCAACTTATTGAACCAGTCTAGTTCATTAGTAATCTAGCCTGTTTTGCAAACTAAAATCAACATACAACATACATCACTACTAGGAGTATCACCCCCCACCCCCAGATGAGATGTCAGTCCCATCAAAAGAAACACCCCCAGTATTTTTCCATCATTTGCCTCAAAAATTTTGTTAGTAACCATTTTTACCAGTACATCTGGATAGAAGGAGTAAGCAGTGTGAGTTCAAAGTTTTTGTGCTAAATGCAACGGCCAGATGTGGAGTGTGCGTTGATAAATTTATAAAGACCAACTACGTCATCTAATGTCCTGTGTGTTAAAGATGTGAAATTTTTTTCTTCGAGCTAATTTTTTCTCAGAAAAAAATCCAACTCGAGGCAGGTTTTTTGCTGAGAAAAAAAATTAGCTTGAAGAAAGAAAATAGTTTACAAAGCTAAAGAAAACACCTAATACTACTTACATCTGTGTGTTGTTTATTATTGACTTGGGATTTTGGTAAAGGTTACTTGACTGGTAATAAAACAATTGATTATTACAAGCACTCGATTTCAAAACCAGGAACAGAAAAGAAATCATTTCATGACCAGGATTGAGCAAGTTAAAAATTATAATTATTCAAGAATTTCAAGGCTCAATTTCCCAGGTAAAGACTCCTTGCAGCACATTGGAATGCAGTTCAGTTTAGAGGACAAAAAACAATAGTTTCCAATCCTCAAGAGATTGAAATTCTTTTGTTTTGTCCTCTGAATTGAGCTGCTTGGACGTCACATGAAAGTGGTCTATTTTGTGAAACTAAATCAGTAACAAAGATCAAAACAATTTACCAGCGAATGACCATTACAAAATATCTAATACATGAATAATTAACAAACCAAGAGTTAGACCTACAATGTGCAAACAAAGTTTTAAAAACTAGCATTAATATTTGTCTTTAGAATCGTTTTTGTTCTTGGCGATATTGGTTCAAATGTTCCAACGACTATACCCATGGTACAACCATATAGTATGTGCAAGAGGCACACATAATTATTTTTACTAGTTCACCAAGTTCACTTCCATGGACTGGGGGTGTGGTTTAAAACACTCACACTTATTTTCTGGGAAGATCTTTTCAAAAAGGACAATTCAATCAGTTGAGAATTTAATGTCCTTTCAAAGTCACCGGTTGAAGGCGAGACACATATACGCACTCCTGTGCTTAAACATTTTGAAATATCCCAGTTGAATTTGTATATTCCTACGCTTCTCCATCGCACACAGGATCTTCTTCAGTCACAGGTTTTTCGTCAAGTCCATTTACTTTAGGGGAGTTGTCATTTCCAAAGAAAAGAACAGAATACCTAAAAAGCTTGTGACAACTATTCTTGTATTTTTGGGTCGCTTCATTACATTCACCAAAATCACCATCTTTTAATGCGTTGAAAACCAGTGTGCAATTCTGAAGTGAAAGAAAAAGTTAAAGTAAATTTTTGCACTCCCAGAAATGCTGTAATAGCTTCTATTAAAAGAGACTTGTGGCATGCCACACACTTCAGTCATTGGTCCCCGAGAATTTTTTATGGTACATTCTCTCCCCCTTGAAGAAAAAAAAATTATAAGTTACACTGTGGTATGCCACAGTTCAGTTTTTGGTCCCTTTACCATTCGATTTCTATCTATCAGAGTATCCGATAAATCTGTTGCCAAAGACAGAGCCTCTTCCTTGTGAGATGGGTCAAGAAAATACATCATCTTAGCACCTGTCAATTAAAACAACAGGAAATAAATATATCAAGTACATTCATTCCTTTGGCATTATTGCAATACAGTATTGATGATATCCTTTAAACCACTCGCACCACGCAAGATAGCTTAGCCAATGAAATGATTTTCCAAAGCAGTGTCATGGCACAGTATACCGGTAGTATGGCCATACCAGACGTTGTTGTTCTGCATTTCCTTATACATTCTCTGATATCCCAACCTTTGTTAGCATAATGGGGGGTATGGCTTCTTCAAGAGAGACTGTGTGATGTTAATGACAGAAATAAAACCACTGTGCTGCACAAATCAATCATTGCGCAGAATAGAGAAATGAAAAAAGAGATTTACTTCTCATCCATCTCCTAACCCTTCTCTCACATTCTGCCAATCCGTGTGTGTTTTATAACTGAACACAGCGCTGCACATGCTTTCTGACTTCAAAGACAAACCTGCTAATCTTTTGATAACAGAGTCCCGTCCCTTCTTGATAAATTTCTTGTTGAACTGCATCATATCTTCATCACCAACAATAGCCTTTAGTTCACGTTTAATCAACACTGCTACTGGTTCTCTTATACTTGTGGATTCGGTCACTAGATACAAACATGACAAGCCAAAAAATTAACTACTTATAGCCTTCTCAATGCAATACATAATGAGATACAGGGCTTAAATTGTAATATCTTGGACAATAGACCTTTTTACCAATACCATCTTAAATTAGGGATGCCAAGGGGGCAAACATGAAAATACTTATGATAGATATTATTATTTTTACCATAGAGTGGTGGGGTCACTTAATGAAATAAAATGTACACTTTTGTGTTTCAAATATCACTCCATTGAACTACCAGCAAATTCAATTGGTTTTAGATGTGCTTCTCATTGGATAATGTTAAATTATATATAAAGACCCCCTGACAGCTGTGTATGCTATATATTTTCCAATAATTGGACCCTTGGCATCCCATAATGTCTTACTTGAAACAATAGAATTCAAGACAGCTGCCGTATCAGTAAAAAGGTCTATTATTCACATGTCTCTATCACTGCAAGGTCACCTCATGTCTTACTTCTATACAAAGGCATGTGGCTACCTTTCAAGATGGCACAGGGAACTGTGAATTGCAAGTTAGTCTAGGCATATTTTTTTTCATTTTGAAGTAGGGAGGTGTGAGGTTTCCTGTTAGAAGTGAGTTTTACATACCTTTTCTAGAAAATCTAATAATACACTCATGTAGCTTGGCATTTCCAGGATCAATACGAAAAGCACGCTTTATTGCTTGTAACATTAATAAAAGCTTGCCTGAAAGAGAAAGAACAATTCCAAAAGATGTTACTGTGTGAACAAACTAACTGGGACAGCTCAAATAAAGCTGACCAATCAGCTAACAGTAAACTAGACAGTGATGGAACTGATAACAACACCAATCGGATTATCACGTTCTGACGCTCTTATCATATCAATGTGCTATCTGATTGGCCGGTTAAAAATATTGAACTAAATATCGCAATGCAATTGGTTAATGACACTAGTTTATCAGAGTGGTACCAGTTGGAGTATCCACATAGTAAAAGAAATTATAATATTCCCAACAAATGACAGCACATGGCATTTTCTGTAAAACAAAAAGCTTTATAAAGCACATCATTAATTTTAAAATTAATGAATTAATGAAACAGGTGTGCTAGGTCAATAGTTTAGCCATCCAGCATAAATGACCTAAATGTAGTAATGAAGCTAGTTTGTACCTTTTCTGTAATAAATTTCATAAGCCATCAAGTGAGTTTCAATACGATGGGAAGCTAAGCTCTGCAAATGCTTTACAAACTTCAAGGCTTGATCCAATGGGTCTGACACCTAAAAAAGATGCACAGGGTCTTACTACAAGAAACACACACTGTTTTATTACTATTCATACCACTCAAACAGGTGTTTGCGCATGGGGCAGAGGAAGTGGGAATAGCGAAGCACATGGTTACTATTAATAGGCCAAAACCCAGACAAACAAACCAAAACTGAATCTCTAGAGATTCGTAAATAGTCATTCTCTTTTGTTGTGGATGCTAGAATGCTAAGAATAAATTATAAACTCAGAGAAAAGTGAATTCTGACATCATCTTGCACTTCGCTATTCTGTACGAGGGTTTGGATGAGTTGGTTGTCACAGTTGCTATTTCTTACCCTTGCTAAAGCATCTGGGTCAGGCGAAGAATCTTTTCCAGATTCAGTTTTTTTGTCAGCATCCTTGGACTCTTTGACCTCATTTGCTGTTAATGATAACAGACAAAATAATATGAACAATAATTTGATTGTTAGACAAACTTTGATTATAAACAAGTAAAACTAATGATAACAATAATATGTAACTCTTTTTGTATGATTACATTCATTTTTAGAGTGTGTTAAACTCTGAAAAAATGCGAGCTGATTAAAATTTTACTGGTAAACTTGAGGACTGACAATCCGATGCTGATAATGTAAAACTATAGTACAAGATTAGTTTTGAAAAGGTTCTGGTTTAATCAACTGTTTTTCCCTTCCCAACCATTTCCATTAATTGAACATTATTACCAAATTATTACCTTACCTTTCATATTCTCCTGCTGTGCTTTTTTCTCGGCACGCCTCTGCTTGCTGCGCAGCTTTTTCAGCTCCTTGGCAGACAGATGGCTGTTGCTTAGGTCATCATCCTCGTTACTAGATGTCAGGGGCTTGTCATGCAATCGTATATAGCACTGAAATAAAAATTAATGTGTTTTGTTAGTCATCAGTATTATTTTTATTATCATCAACACAAATTATCATTCGCAGCAATTTTCAGGTGTTGCCTTGCACAAAATTCCACCAGCAGTGGAAAGTCACAGCACAGGACATGGTTATAGAGCAGAAATGGCACTGAATGTCAAATGTTTTTAAATATAGCACAGCACTGGCATGCTCATGGCAAGGCTACATGTAGGTCTGTGCCATACATTTTTCAGTCATATGAAAACTGCTCTAAACATGAATGCAATCACTTAGGTCACTAGTTATAATAATAAAAACTCACCTCTATTGCTATTTGTGCAGCTTTATAGTAAAACTTGTGACTCCGTAAAACGTCTTCTAGGCGTAACAACCTAACAAAAGATGATTAAATGTTAAAGGTGTTCTAGGACTTCTTTCCCTTATCTTTGAAACAAAACAATGCTTTCTTACTTGACATAAGCACAGAGAGTCATCTTTCTCATACAATATGTATGGAAGTCAAACTGGTCTTCGGTTATCTCCTCGAAATGCTTCTCTAGTTCATGGGCCTTCTTTAGTGCTTCCCCTAGCTTCCCTAGTCGTAGATAAGCATAACCACATTCTGTCTGATACCACATGCACTGCATCTCATTCAGGTTATCTGCTGCTTGGAAACCATCCTACAAAATCAATAAAAAATAATTATTATATTTTTTCTCCTCATGTTAGATGGTTAATAGTAAATTAATAGTGCATTGTTTAAAGTTTTCTAAATCTATATTAATACACATATATATACATATATATTTATATTTTAGGCTTGTCGGGATGAAAGTGTACTCTCTTTGTTTTTCTTATCTTAATATTTACAGTATATTCCGCTCTACTTTTATGTATCAAGCACTGTACTACGGAAAAATCGAAACACAGATTTCCTATATATCTATTCATATTTACATTACCTTTATTACATTATAATTTCTATAACATGTAAGAGCATTGAGATTCAATGCACTAGAATTAAATTATTATTATTATTATTATTATTATTATTATTATTATTATTATTATTATTATTATTATTATTATTATTAAACCTTCGTGCATCAGGCTACTTTCTTCCGACCCATAAAGCATTTCGATTTGGCTCATTTGCATCAAATTTGAGGGGCACTTTGCTTAAAAAAACTCCAAGCCAACCTAAGGGAATCACAGGGGCGGATCCAGGGGAGGGGCGCAGGGGGTGTGCACCCCCCCCCCTCCACAGGTCAAGTCTGTGCCCCTAAATCTAATAAACATAAAGTTATTGGGTGATCACTTACTCTGGTAAACATAGCACAAGTTTCTTCAGCTTTCTGTACTTGATTTGCATTGAGCTGATACTTTGCACATTTACAGTTCACATAACGGTCTGCAGTGTCCAGAGCTCTTGCTTCATCTACGATGTCTGCTGCCTTTTCGATATCACCAGCATGCTGTAAAATAAATATTTTGTTTAAAATTTGTACTAGAAAGACAAGAGAAAGTCAGAGACAATACATCGCAGGGCTAAAAATAATGGCTGGTCAGTTGCAGGTCAGATAACTGGCCAAATTAGTTTTAGCAATTTTGTAACCATGGATATCTTGAATGCATTATAATTTCAAACATTGTCTTTCATCCCAAGGCAGTTCAAGAAAACAAGAGGCTATGCTGAAATTATTTCATTTTCTCCTAGGTTTCCACAATAGTTGTTACCAAGCTTTATGCCTTACCTTATATATCATTGCCTTGATCATATAGGCTTCAATAAGAGTTGGTGTATGTTCAATAGCAAGATTTATGTATTCCACAGCCTTTTCCGTTTCTTCTAAGTAATCATAATGCTGAGCAATGAAGTACAGTGTCCAAAGTGTTGCTGTAGGTGGTTCCAAATCTCCACCTTAAAATAAAAAAATATAAATGAAAATGTTTAATGGTTAATGCAGCAGATCATCCCCTCTTTTTCATACTGTAGGTGATTATTTAACACACATTTCATTACAAGTTACCATGAACATTTTCAAACTTACCTTTTCCAGTTAGTGTACAATATTTATCAAGGTTTTCTAGATACTTAAATGCAGTATCACCAATGATCTTGCCCTGAAGACATTCAATAAAACTATTAGCATAGGGAATCGAAATAATTATAAATAAATGTGATGAGGTCGAGCATGGTATTATACAGCGGATTCAGATTGAGCATTTAACAGCGTCGTTTGTTGCGATCACTGCGACCACTGAATTTGCACGTTTCTATGCAGAATGCACGACGTTTCTAGGAGCATGTTCAAATGGCGCCGTTAAACGCTCAATCTGAATCCGCTGTAAATTATCAGGACCAAAGTCATAGGTCATAGCCTCTAATCCTTAATGGAGAACAACAAGAATTCAAACCTTTTCTTTATCAGCATACAATGATTTCAGATCATTAAACAGAGGAGGAACTCCCTTGTGGATAGCTGGTCTCATGTACTTCTCTACAAGACCAGCAAATGTTTCGCCTGAATCAGAGAAAAATAAATAACATTTTAGCTAATTTTAAAAATGTGAAAAACACCACAACTAGGCTAGCAAGGAAACAGATCACTGAACACATACAAATCTCTGTAATTTTGATTCCAAATAGCTTCACTTTAATTCAATTTATAGCAATGAAACTTTCCAAAAATACATATTTCTGCTTGCTCTTTCTGATGGTGATGCTTATTTTTCAAGATTAGGTTTTAATTTCTAAAAGTCAATGGCAGCCATTTTGGCATTCAGTCTATGACAATACAGCTTCATATTATATTGAAAGGAAATTCTAATTTCATGACATACCACTTGTGAAGTTGAGCGGCAATCTTTTGGGAGTTGTTGCCTTGGGATACAGCGAAGAGTATCCAAGATACATGTTAAGTCGATCATCAGGATTATCTGAATATAAAATAAGCATATTACAGCATAATATTTTCACTTTTTGAGGTAAATTTCCATAATTCTGAGACCTCCAAAACTTCTTTGGAACCAAATGTCTGGAAGTTGTTGAGGTCAAAGAGACTTTTAAAAAAAGCTTTAATAACCTAACTTCTTACCTAATTGGAGGGCTAATTCGAGCTGTTTATAATAATAATGATTTTCTGGATTTCTCTTGATGAGATCCCTATAAATTTCCTCAGCTTGCTTGAGTTCTTTCAATTCCATAAGAATTTCACCTGAAAGTGAAAGTTGACATTGTGGTTACCTTTAGTGTTTCCTTCTCCTTTCCTTTCCTCTCCTCTCTTCTCTAGTTCTTTCCCTACTCTTCCCTTCCCTTCTCTCTTCTCTTTTTCTTTTCCCTAGTCTTCCTTTCCATTTCCTTCCCTTCTCTCACCCTGGCCCTTTCACATAATTCAGTATAACAGTTTGAACATAGATAATGTTTCCAGAATTAGTGACATCTTTCCTTCAGTTAGTCCCAGAATGTGAGTATATATGAATGGTTTACATTAACAACTTATTGTATATTGTGACATGAGAACAGCTGTTACAATAAGTTTCCCTTCTCTTCCCTTCCCTTTCATTCTCTTCTCTTTCCCTCTCTTTCCTTCACTTCTCTCGGTATGTCCCCTCTAGTCTCCTCTTATCTCACATAATTCAGTCTAACAGTCTAATAGTTTCGACATCTAGTTTCCTTCAATAAGTGACAGAATGTGAGTATTAATTTAATGCATAATTTCAATTGACATCTTATATATTGTCACAAGAGAACACCTTACCTTTAATTTCCTTAACTGTCAGCTTGTCGCAAATCAGCTGATCATTATCATCTAGGTATTTCAAAGATTCTCTTAGCTGCCCAGACTCCTTCAATACCATATTTTGATAGAGTAGAAGCTCACTATGTTCAATGTCCATCTTAGACTGAGACATCTGAAAGACAAAAATTAAAAAATGAATGACTTTATTGAGAAAATTCACCCTGAACTCTACTCAGTTAACTCCTTTGGGCATAAGCTTACCAATAGCCCATTTTCAAACATTTTTAACTGGTCAAGAAAGTATGCAGAATAGAGGCTTCGGGAAATAAAAGGAAAATTATAATTCCTTTATTTCTACTCTGGGCCCTCAAAAGTCCATTTCACAGTTCCCTCCGCCATCTTGAAAGGTAGCTGTGCCTTTGCATCGAAGCAAGACATGAGGTAACCTTGCAATGATGGAGACGTGAATAATTATCCAAGGTGTTAAAAAAGGTCTCCGTCATTGCAAGGTTGCCTCAAGTCTCGCTTCAATACAAAGGCATGGCTGCCACTCAATATGGCACATGGAACTGTGAAGGGGACTATTGAGTTTGTTTTGTGTGTGATCACTCAAATCGAAGATAAACTCTTACATTTAGGGTCTTTCTATATTCTTCTAGGATTCTATATGCCATATCGTAATCCTTAAGAAGATGGTAGGAAATGGCATAGCCAATCCAGGATGCTCTTTGACCTGGTCTCAGTACGAGGAGTTGGTATCTTGTTTCCTAGAAACAAAAAAAAAAAAACACTAAACTTATAAGATTTATTTATCTGATAAACTACAACATAATCAAGGGAATGTGATAAGGTGTCCAGTGCAGTTCTAATGCACTCAACTTTCATGTGGGGTCTCGGGTTTGATTCCTGGACTCAGCATTACATGTGATTAGAGTGAAATTTTACAGTTTACTGGGATTCTCAATATTCTGCGAACTCAGACATTTCAACAGCTTTTCAGGAAATTGGTTTTTTGCTGCTGTCAATCAAAACCAATTAGTCAGTACCTTTTATATTTTTGACTGGGGACAGTGAAAAACCAAATTCCAACTGGTAACTCGCACTACCGAGTGCACAGAATATTGAGAATAGACCAAATCACTCTTCTATATAATTTACCCAATTCAAACTATGTGATGCTTACATGATGTTCCCTGGAGAATTGTTCCTTTATCTTTCTGAAATTTATTCGTTCATATTCATGTGGATATGACAACATTATAAAGAAACAATTCTCCACAGAACACTATGTAAATATTATGTGGTTTGAATTGGGCAATTTTACATACTGTACAAAGGTTATTTGGTCTATTGCAGTAAAAGCAACTACAACAAAAATTATCAGTTGGAGAGTAGGGTGTCAACACTCTATAGAATAGAAAATGAAAGCTATATATTCCTAAGAAAAAACTGTAAGATTAATCAACATGGTATACAGTTCTACATACCCTATATCCTTCAAGATCTCTCATCTGGATTTGCAGAAGTGACAAGTCCCTTAGAATTTGAATATTTTCCTAAATAATTTTGGGAAAAAACGAAATCAATTAATACAAAAAATAATCTAATATAGAATAGTATATGAGAAACCAATCTTAGTGAGGTGTCAATCAAAATGATTGACAGTAACTTGCCTTGTCCCATTTAAGTGCATTCCTATAGCACTTAATGGCTTCATCATACTTTCTATCAGACCTTTGTAACAGGCCGAAAACGTGCCAACCTATAGTTTGTGTTAAGGAAGAGGAACGCATACAACCTGTTTAACAAAATAATTATTCTAACAAAAAATTGCAAAAAAAAAATTAAGTAGGGCTACAGACTTTTTAAAGGTTGCTTACTTACATGTATACATTATTCACTGTCCTCCCATGTCTGGAAGAATTCATGAATTTCAATCCCCAATCCCAGACTACATTTTGGTAATTTATGCAAAAAAAGTTTAGAGAAATCCCATGTTAGCAAAAGTATTCTTTTAATCCCAGTGACCTAAAATGGTCCCATTCCCGGTACAAAAAATCCTTTTTTTTTTTAACAAAAATATAGCCAATCCCAGCTCCATGTAACACCTGCAGGACCCTAGCCTCTGGGAATTGGGAGGGAGTATGTCAACCATGTCATACCCATGGATAAACTATTTATTATCATCACATACCCTGTACCCTCTAACGTGGATATAAATAATAAAAAATTAGTGTATTAGGTTAAGATTGAAAGCTTGTAGTTCTAATGAAGAAAAGGATACACACATGGCTCTTGAGGTCATTTTTTAGACCCCTCCTGACATGCTCATAAGCTTCATCCTTACGTCCAAGACAGTTCAAAGTCAGTCCTTTCATAGCAAGCGTTTCTGGGGGGATTAAAAACAAACTAGCATCAAACAATAGAAGCCAGACATCTATGTTATAAGTGACAAGATCTTGCACGTGATCGTGAATTTTAAACCAGATAACAAGCTTAGCAATTGAGTTTGAACATTTTGTACAACAAACTAACCTCCATGATCCGAGAATTTTGGATTCGTAAGAATCTGTTTGGCATACTTCAGGCCATTTTTGTACTGCTTTTGCTCGTAGCATCTCTGTAACGGGAAACAAAGCCGTCATAATCCTGTCTACTAGTAAAATTAAAGCATGATATGCAGATGGTGGACTGTCTTCATCCTATGTCGCGTTCCCCAGTCATTTGGGCAAGGCAAAGAGTATTTATTTCAAACAACTAACCAAAATCCTTTTGAAGAGAGCATTCTCTTTAGGCGGTAGTGGTTGTGAAGTGGGCATAGCTTCTTAGACCCACTGTAGCAGGTTGTAGAAGTTATTTTTCCTGTTGGTTCCCGGCCTCGTGGAATGCCCCAAGATGGCTGCCGAGAGCTTGATCCCACAAGCCTTTGCCCTCACTAATCAAGCCGAGGCCCCTGGCCGACGGGAAGGCGATCAAACTGTCCGATAACCTCATTATAAAATCACAAAAATGGCATCTTTTAAAAAAAATTTCAAGAAAAACTAGAAAATATAAGAAACTGAAAAGGGAGAAAATGTTTACTTATTAACGAAAAGAACGAAATTAAGGAAGGAATTATTTAGAAAACGTTCATGTGCTTAGATTTTAAGCTTAACTTCCACTCCCCTCTCCATTCCTGTCCTCGAGATTAAATTTGAGTTTCAATGGAATTAATCAAAATAGTATTTATAATGCTAATGGTAAGTCAAGATTTTAATTTGGTTGCTGATTGGCTCACTAAACGAGTTCAAAATTCATGTAGATGAATAAATTATCTCTGTGAGTGACGTTCAATCCACTAAGATGTTGCAAAAGCTCACTTGAGATAAATGAATTTTTTCAGATGGAAAATCGTACTCTATTCCTCCAGTTCCTACACAACTAGTTTTAGAAAATCAGATTCTAATTTTCTGAGCCATTTCTTACTTCTTTTGAGAAAGAAAACGCATGTTTTGGCACCTTTGACTTGAAGCTCTCTATGCGGGTTCAAAATTCATGTAGATGAATAAATTATCTCTGTGAGTGACGTTGAAGCCACTAAAATGTTACAAAGCTCAATTCAGATAATTTTTTTTTTCTTATGGAAAAACGTAAATTAACTCGCCAGTTTATGCGCAACTAGTTTTAGAAAATTACATTCTAATTTTCTGAGTCATTTTTAAACTCTTTAAGAAAGGTAACGCATGTTTTGGCACTTTTGACTTGAAGCTCTCTAAGCTGGTTCAAAACTCATGTAGATGAATAAATTATCTCTGTGAGTGACGTTGAAGCCACTAAAATGTTGCAAAAGCTCACTTCAGATAAATAGATTTATTTTCTTATGGAAAAACATAATTTACCACTCCAGTTTATACGCAACTACTTTTTGAAAATCACGTTCTAATTTTCTGAGCCATTTCTTACTTCTTTGAAGAAAGAAAACGCTATTTTGGCACTTTTGACTTGAAGCTCACTAAGCTGGTTCAAGATTCATGTAGATGAATAAATTATCTCTGTGAGTGACGTTGAAGCCACTAAAATGTTGCACTGCTCACTTCAGATAAATGAATTTTTTTTTTGATGGAAAATCGTTCCTTGTTCCTCCAGTTTATGCACAACTAGTTTTAGAAATCACATTCTAATTTTTCGAGCCATTTTAAATTTTTTGGAGAAAGAAAACGCATGTTTTGGCACTTTTGACTTGAAGCTCACTAAGCTGGTTCAAAATTCATGTAGATGAATAAATTATCTCTGTGAGTGACGTTGAAGCCATTTAAATGCTGCAAAAGCTCACTTGAAATAAATACATTTCTTCGCTTAGAAAATATAATTTACTTTCCCATTTCATAGATAACTATTTTTAGGAAATTATAACCTAATTTTTTAAAAAGTTTTTGGAAAAAGAAAACGCATGCAGTTTTGCACTTTTGACTCCTTTTGACTTGAATCATAATGAGATTCCTTCACCAGTGGTGTCGTCACCAGTGCTTCTCGGAACCCGTTTGATCTTTCAAGATGGCGGACGAACAGAATATGGTCAGTATCTTATTTCGAGATTTTTTCATCGTATTCTCTAATTCTCCAACGCAAAAATTTAATCAGATGATTATTAGACTATAAATTTTCCTTATATATTGTTAATATATCCGGTTCTCTATGAAGAGGTCTTTTTTTTTACATATTTGATGGCTTTCCCCAGGCTTGCAACAAATAAGATTCTATACATGGCCGGTTTTCTAAGAAATGTAGATTTGATATTTTGTCTGTAACCATTCTGATAATACTAAAGCTGAATGTTAAACCTATTTTAGTAACCTAGAGTCTTAGAAATTATACTCTTGTCTAGATTTTTTGACAGCGCCATTTAATAAAATCCTCGTCGAGGACTCAGAATAAATGTTGTACACGTAATCAAGTCTCACGTAAACTGATACCTATCTTGCATTAAATATTGTTTTGTTTGTGTTGCAGGTCACCATATCGAACGATACGATTGCTATCACTAGAAAACTGAGTAAGGAAGAGTTATGGAGGTATTTATTAGTTATTTTTTATCATTTGATTATTCATTATCATTTACTATGTTTATAAATGTTTAAACAGATTTTAATTGATAGGCTCAATTTGACCATCATTCAGTCAGTCAGTCAGTCAGTCAGTCAGTCAGTCAGCCAATCAGTCAGTCAGTCAATCAGTCAGTCAGTCAGTCAGTCAGTCAGTCAGACAGACAGACAGACAGACAGTCAGTCAGTCAGTCAGTCAGTCAGTCAGTTAATGAAGTCAGTTAGTCAGTCAGTTAGTTGGTCAGTTAGTTGGTCAGTCAGTTAGTTGGTCAGTTAGTTGGTCAGTCAGTTGGTCAGTCAGTCAGTCAGTCAGTCAGTCAGTCAGTCAGTCAGTCAGTCAGTCAGTCAGTCAGTCAGTCAGTCAGTCAGCCAATCAGTCAGTCAGTCAATCAGTCAGTCAGTCAGTCAGTCAGACAGACAGACAGACAGACAGACAGTCAGTCAGTCAGTCAGTCAGTCAGTCAGTTAATGAAGTCAGTTAGTCAGTCAGTTAGTTGGTCAGTTAGTTGGTCAGTCAGTTAGTTGGTCAGTTAGTTGGTCAGTCAGTTGGTCAGTCAGTCAGTCAGTCAGTCAGTCAGTCAGTCAGTCAGTCAGTCAGTCAGTCAGTCAGTCAGTCAGTCAGTCAGTCAGTCAGTCAGTCAGTCAGCCAATCAGTCAGTCAGTCAATCAGTCAGTCAGTCAGTCAGTCAGTCAGACAGACAGACAGACAGACAGTCAGTCAGTCAGTCAGTCAGTCAGTCAGTCAGTTAATGAAGTCAGTTAGTCAGTCAGTTAGTTGGTCAGTTAGTTGGTCAGTCAGTTAGTTGGTCAGTTAGTTGGTCAGTCAGTTGGTCAGTCAGTCAGTCAGTCAGTCAGTCAGTCAGTCAGTCAGTCAGTCAGTCAGTCAGTCAGTCAGTCAGTCAGTCAGTCAGTCAGTCAGTCAGTCAGTCAGTCAGTCAGTCAGTTTCTGTTGGTTCTTGTAATGGTTTCATATATAATGCACTCTATTTTTAGGATTGAGCATGAAAAGCTACATGCTAAACATAAAGGACACGAGGCAATGCACATGGAGATGGTGCTGATATTGTTTGCTACTCTAATTGTGGCTCAGATTGTACTTGTCAAATGGAAAAAACTCCATTACAAATCATATCAGGTAAATAATATGTAGCTCGCTCTTTCAAAACCATTACTTTTCAGGATCATTACTATAAACTGGGGTGCTTGGTAAGGGGTTTTCTCGTGAAATTGCGAATATTTTTTTTTAATTTTTGTAATCTGTGATGAACATGATTGTTTTGAATGTTGTGAATTGTATATTTTCTTGAATTTGAACGTTTTGTACTTTCCGTGAGCTGTGATTGTCCTTTTTTATTTTTTGTAATCCGTGCAGAGATCTCCCTTACTGCCCCTGTATAATTAAGTGTTCTCTGGTTATCTTAATATCAAAATATTACTGACATGTCCAAAGTCCACCCAAAACAGTACATTGCCACAAAGTGGTCCAGAGGTTATCTCGCAATAATGAAATCTACTACCAAGAAGTACTGGAGCAAGAAAGCACCTGGAACCCAGAGTTAGCACTAGAGTTGCAGAAACAAAAGAAGAACATTCCTAACTAATTCAATTTTTCCTTCCGCAGACAATTTCTTTGGTTGGCATGTGGTTAATCCCAGTGTACTTCAATATCAAGCTTTCTTACTGGAGAATGATGATTGTTTGGACCTTCTTCTCCATAGCAACTGGATTTATAGTTTTTAAGGCTACAAGAAGCCCTATCTGCAATACAACACCCAGGTTTGTTTAGTAATTAACGGCATTGTACGTGTAGGTTTGCCTTCTTTTAGGGGCTTTCATTTATACTACATGTAGTTATTACAATTAATGGTTTCGAGTGGTATACCTTGGAATATCCCACCAGTCACTCGTAGTTCCTAGTATTCACATGACCCCTCCCCCCCCACCCATACTTAATACCCATACCCATACATAATTCTCATGATATCAAACTTAATTAGTTAATTAGGTTCAAAATTAGTTTTCAAAGTAACAAGGATCTACCACTAGCCTACTGAGCCCACCCCATTGATCTCTGAGTCAATAAGTTGCAATATATTCCTGGACGAAAGCTTTGTTTCTAGTGGTCTCCTAGCCATGCAACTTTCCGATAATTTTCAAGGGATGGACACAACAGAATACAGTTGTTGATCTAAATATATTTTTGTCATCAAATGATTGACTTCATATAATTGCTTGATTTCCAGGCTGGTGTACAAATGGTTTTACACAGTGCACAAAGTGACCTATTTTCTAGGCGTGGCTGGTTATTTCGTCATCATGTTGACGTTACTAGGGGTTAACCTCATGTTTTTAATCAGACCTGAAGTATCAATGGAATATGGCATAATAATCATGTTTTATGGTCTCTACTATGGAGTGCTTGGTAGAGACTTTGCTGAAATCTGCTCGGATAAAATAGCTTCAAAAATAGGAGTAAGTACAGCTGTAATAAATTATGGTAAAAGACTAAACTGGGCCTTATTCTAATTAATGTCTATTATACATGCAGTACTACAGTACATCGGGATTACCCAACAGAAGTCTAGAAACAAATATATGTGCAGTCTGTGGCCAACAACTCATAATTAATGATGCAAATGAAGATGAAATGCCTGAGAAAACATACAAGCTTAGTTGTGGACATGTGTATCCTTTTTCAAGATTTTTGTCACATTGGGTGTGGTCATGAAGTCCTAATCTAATATAAGCTTGATTTTATGTTAACTTTGTCTTTGAAGAACTTACATGTTATATCAGACTTGAATACTAGTCTCCGTTTTCACATCATCAGATCAAACATGCAAACCTTCTCATTTCAAATTTAACCCACAGGTGAAGGCTACCTAGGGGAGAATCCAGGGGGAGGGTTATGAGGGTTGCAACCCCTACCCCCCCCCCCCCCATGAAAATGTTGATTAGTCAGCTGACAGTGAATGGCTAACTAGAATTAGGCATTATTTTCACTTTCATTGCCATCATACAATCCCCTGTTAAAAAGTCCTGGATCCACCACTGCTTATACAGACCGATGACGCTACTGAAGAACAATAGGCTATCACTTTGTGATAACACCTACGTTACCTAGAACAATAGACCACTACTTGCGACTATACCGACGTGACTATACGCAATACCGACTAATTACTGTTTACGATTACGACCGCAGCACAAGAGCTGTAAATACCATGTACTGATTTTCATTCCCCACTGTACTCTGAAGATGACTTCCGCTCAGGTTGTTGAAATGTCAGTCTCTACCAACAACAGTCTTTCTCAAGACTACACTCACCCAGACGATCACATTACTCACTCAACTGATTATATTATAACCTTAGAAGTAAGTTATACCCTCCCCCCCTTCATCAATGCACCAAATCCTTGATTGTTGTAATAATATTTAACTTCTATTTTGTGTTGTTTTATTTCATTTTATTCCTTAACTTTGATAAGCTTTCATGAATTCTGTATCCGTGGTTGGTGTATCGTCGGCAAGAAACAAACGTGTCCCTACTGCAAGGAAAAGGTGGATTTGAAGAGAATGTTCTGCAACCCGTATCCTTTGACAGTGAACTTATGGAAATAATTATTGTAAATGTTGCATTTTTTATAGATAATGATAATTATAGATAATGATGTCTAGAATGAGATCAAAGGTTTGGTACAAGAGTAAATATGTTGACAGTCCTGTGTTTTTGTGATCATGAAATAAATGGTACCAACAAGCTCTTGAGGGAGAATGGTAGGACGGAAGGAAGGGAAAGAGAGGAGAGTAGAAGGGATATAAACTAAAGCATGTTATCCTCTGAATTCCAATCAAGTCAAAAACATTTTTTCCTTAATGCACAACTACAGGTGGGAACGTCCACATGTACTCTTTGGGCAACTCCTGGACTGGTTACGATATCTGGTAGTATGGCAGCCAGTCATTATAGTTATAGTACAGTTAATAATATACATGTTAGGTTTAGAGTAATATACAAGTAGTAGTCATCATATGACCAAATAGTCCACGTTCAACATTCTGCTTTAGTGATCCCACAAAAAGATCAAAATCAAGCCTCCAGGGTGAACACCCAAGGGAGCTACTCCCTATAATGGACTATACAGGGATGCTCCGCCCGAAAGGGGTACTTTCTTCATACCGCACGTATAGCAAAGGGGTGGAAATTTGCGAGTTTTGGTATAAAAAGGGGTAGATTTTCATCAAAGGTATATGAAAGGGGTACCTTTTCAGGCAAAAAGGTATATTAAAGGGGTACTTTTTTGCTGAAATTTGGTATAGAAAAGGGTAAGGGGTCGAGAGTCTGGGCGGAGCATCCCTGTATGAAATGACCCGAAGTACCCCCTAGGGGTGAACAGTGGAGTAATCTTAATAGACCTTTTTTAGCTTGGGCGTAATGTTTGCCTCATTTCAGAACATGTGTCATTCTATTGAGGATAAGTCAGATTCTTTGTTGGAGTTGTATCCATATTCATGTGTCTTCTCATGCATAAACAAAGAAATGATACTCTAGGGAATGACATGTAGTCTGAAAAACATTACACAATACTGTAGCTCAACCAAAATATTGCAAATGGGTTATTGCAAACAATTCTCAATTACAAGTCCGTACTCTTAAATAATTTTGAAACATTCAAAAATCAAGTATGAAGGCAAGTAAAAACTATTTACCGCAAAGTTTTTGCTTTTTGGTGTCAATCATGACAATGAAAAAGGATTTTTAACTACTTACAGAAGTATTTAGTATTAGTATTATGACCATCGTACAAAATGGAAATCGCACAAGTAAATTTATATCAGTCGAAATCCGAATAGCTTTATTGCTAGATCCATATATTATTCGCTTGCAGGAAAAATCTGGGAAATAACATTAAATTATAAATTTCTTACCATTAATACTTTTAGAATTTTTTGGGCATACATTTACTGGAGCATTTTAAAATGAGATTACTTATTAGATAAGTTACAGAACTTGATTAATTTGACTTTGTCACTTATTTTATTTCTCCAATCCTTGTTAAAGGAGAGAATTTATCGACAGTATTATGAAGTGGGAAATTGGAAGAATAGGCCTTTTGCAATAAGCATTCACTCAAAGCGCTGTTCATAATTCTGCAACCTACTGAATCCAGATGTATGGCATTTTTGATTCCATCAATCAAACTACGAGTTCATTGAAAATAGTTGTCTAGTCATAGGAATTTCCTTATCGCACGATCGGAATGAACTCAGTTGTAAGCTTGATTGATGGAAGTCAAAATGCCAGATGCCTTCAGTTGGTTAGGTTGCAGAATTGTGAAACGTGCCTTATTCCACGGAATTCATTCATAACAAAGGGCGATATAACAGCATGTGACTGTAAGCTGAAAAAGGCCTTTACTTTAGTTACCCTAGTTATTATTATATTAATTTAAATGAAAGGAATTCATTGAATTTAAACATACAATTTGGAATAATTTAATCTTGGTTCATGTCAGTACTATTTACTATGAATAAAAACATGATGTTCATACAGATATGTGGTAATAAATTGTGGGAAATCTCTGGCAAGTATCAGCTCTTCTAATAACTGGGCAGAGATGGTCAGTTGTTGTTCATCGGATGATGACTTAGACCGAGTCTTTATTAGTTGGTCTGTAATCATTGCTATTTCATTCTTCACTAATGCCCTTGTGATTTTACGGCCATCATTCTCTAAGATACACTGGTGACGAATAGCTTGCCAGATCTGATAAATATTGAAATATTATTTTATAAGTGGAATGATATTTTAGAGATGTAACATTGATAAAAATAATAATGTTGCAGGGCCTTTGAATCGAATTGCCTTTAAGGCCAGGGGCTAAGAAAATGCTGAGAACTACCTTAGAAGACATCAGCTCTTTTGCTTAGCGCCAAGAAATGATATTATGTGTTAAGTTTGACATACTTCTACTAGGTTAGGGAAAACAGCACTCGATCTCAAAAGCAATTAGATTCAATGTGGCAAAAGTTTGACATCTGAACTGGGCCTACATGCTTAATTTTGTTATCATTCATTCATTCAAATTTCGTTTCAATACATTTGGAGAATATTACTCTTGAGGAATACGTGAAAGGAAAGGGAACTTGATTGTTTACCTGTGATCTTGAAATTTCAGCCGTTGCAGAGTCTTCAACTGCACCATTCAAAACAAAGCTGCCGACACCTTTAAGACAAGGTTAATACAGCTTAGTTTACAGCTATTTTCAATCCCATATCACCAGTGCTGAGGTGATTTATTTCTCACACAAGCATTATTTAAAGCAAGCATACTTGCAAGCATGGAAGTAGTTAATAGCAATACTTCATGTGATGAAGGCTTTGTCTTCATGTGCCAACCAGAGATGGATATAATTGGCTGGTAAAATAACACATCTTACCTCTAAGCCAGGCTTGTATAAACAAGATACCCACGGTGATATTATTTCTTAGACCATCTAGTGTGAAACCACCCTAATAAAAGAAAATATGGGAGGGGGAATTAATATAAGGCTTTTCCTCAGATTTTTCAGATGGATTCATTATTTTTTTATCAAGGGCCATATACGGTATTAATAATATAATATTATGATCTTTGTCCTCAGAGGGCAGGGGGATGACAGTTTTGTTTTATGGACTATGAGCTCAATATAATTTTGTATACTTAAGGCACATATTATATTTCACCTGCGGCAGTGTCAAGAGGTCCATGTCATTAACTTGAACATCTTGCCTTAACACATGAAGCTGGTTCTCTGTTGGAACATTCTGTCTCCAGACCTTAATGCAGAAAATTACATGTTAATTATAAACCTGAGAATGTTTCAGAAAAAATAAGGAATCAGGATTAACTGGCATGCGCACTGTCTGTATGCCACAAGGTGCAGGGCTCAAAATAACAGCCAGTCAATGGTTGATTACTGGACAAATTTGTTACTTGACCAGTCAAATACGGTTTTGAACAGACATTTTGACCGGTAATATTTGAAAAAAATAAAATACGATATGCTCAACATTTTGACCGGCATATGACTGGCCATCATTTTGAACCCTGAGGTGTATACTAAAATAATCTTAATGCAGTAGGTTGTAAGTAAGTTAAAGGGCCAAAAATAATGCCAGGTCAATGAACAATAAATGTCCAGTCAAAATTGGCACTTGTCCAGCCAAATGCCTTGCTGGTGTCATTAAGTCTAGCTATTGATCAGCAGACATTATTTTTAACCCTGGGTTATGTGGTATGTCTTTATGCCTTACTTGGAGTAATGGTTTGATCAGGTCAGGATCAAACACCAAAAAACCATCAGCTCCTGCTTGGATCTCTTTTAATTTGGCTCTGGAAAGAAAAATAATTCACTTATCATGAAGTATAACCATACTTTTGCTCGTCACGCTGTAACCATACAACAATATGACCCATAATATTCCATAAATGGGTGTACGTTTCGCTTATTACCTGCAAACATTTTGCACAATCTGTTGGGATTTTGCAGTGTCATCTTTAGGTAGTACTGATGGTACCATGCCGCCAGTAGCATGACAGCCATGTGCATGACAAGTCTGAAAAAAAATCATATGGTGTCAGAATAAATTTATCCACTCATGAGAATACAAATCTACACAGGGAGCCCAATTTAGGAATTCCTGATAAATACTGTTAATCCTCATCAAATATCTGGAAAAAATGGTCCATGCCATTCTTACCCTAGCTTTAATTTGGAGACTGTTTTCATTGCTACACATCGACGGCAGTGTATTGCTTGATTTCCCTGCCACTACTGTTGTCTCGATCAACGCATAGCAATGTAAACAGTGGTAAATACAACTACCATGTTCATAGCCACATATTTGTATTTTATATAGAATGTCATGAACTTGCATTAATTTAAATTTGTTGCCCATTTACCTTAATGACCAGTTCCAAATAACTCTTGAGGTACTTTTTATCCATTGAGACATACTTCTTGCGGTCGGCAAGAATAAAATCTTTACGATGACCTATAATCAGAAAATAATGCAAATTAATAATAAAAAATATTATTTATTTAGAAAACCTGTCCTATCTTTGGTAACCTACTGACCAACATACCACCAACACCCTACTGACCCACATCCTACCAACACCCTATTGACTACCCACCAACACCCTACTGACATCCCACCAACACCCTACTGACATCCCACCAACACCCTACTGACCCACATCCCACCAACACCCTATTGACTACCCACCAACACCCTATTGACTACCCACCAACACCCTACTGACATCCCACCAACACCCTACTGACATCCCACCAACACCCTACTGACCCACATCCCACCAACACCCTATTGACTACCCACCAACACCCTATTGACTACCCACCAACACCCTACTGACATCCCACCAACACCCTATTGACTACCCACCAACACCCTATTGACTACCCACCAACACCCTACTGACTACCACCCAACACCCTACTGACATCCCACCAACACCCTACTAACAACCTACCAACACCCTACTGACCCACATCCAACCAACACCCTACTGACAACCCACCAACAACCTACTGACAACCCACCAACAACCTACTGACAACCTACCAACACCCTACTGACACCCTACCAACACCCTACTGACACCCTACCAACACCCTACTGACACCCTACCAACACCCTACTGACCCACATCCCACCAACACCCTATTGACTACCCACCAACACCCTACTGACATCCCACCAACACCCTACTGACCCACATCCCACCAACACCCTATTGACTACCCACCAACACCCTACTGACCCACATCCCACCAACACCCTATTGACTACCCACCAACACCCTACTGACCCACATCCCACCAACACCCTACTGACCCACATCCCACCAACACCAACCAACACCCTACTGACAGTCCACCAACACCCTACTGACTACCCACCAACACCCTACTGACCAACACCCTACTGACTACCCACCAACACCCTACTGACCAACATCCCACCAACACCCTACTAACGACAGTATCAGTAGGGTGTTGGTAGGTGGTCAGCAGGGTGTTGGTAGGTTGTCAGTACAAACTACCTGCCAACAACTGATATATCAATAGTAATGCAGGCAGCATCACCTTTGTCAAGTATTATCATACAAGACATACAAGTATATATACATGTATACTAACCAAAGGTACTGACAAAAGAGGCTGAATAATCCCACATTCCACAATTAATACCAGCACAATGATCCCTGATCTCAAAGAGAACCTGCTCCAGCTCAAAGGAGCTGAGAATGCTCTCAATCAGGACACAAGCTTTGATGCTCCCCAGTGGTAAACCAACCTGATAATGTGAATGATACCAACATATCGTCAAATATGTCAGACTATGAAAAACCATGCAATATTCTGATTCATCTCTGCTCACTCAATGGCTATAAGAACTATTTGTCCTTTTCTACTTACACGACTTTCAGCCCAGGAAAATATGTCATTCCACAATCTTACTTCAAGGTGACTTTCAAGCTATTTCAATGATGTAAAAAAATCACAATAACATATTAACCAATTAAAATAATTAATTCGATTTTTAGATGACAGGCCTGTATTTTGTCATGGGCAAAGTTAAAGAAAGAAAGAAAACATCCTTATCATGTATCATCATCATGTATCATCATCATCATCATCATCATCATCATCATGTATCATCATCATGTATCATCATCATGTATCATCATCATGTATCATCATCTTCATGTATCATCATGTATCATCATCATGTATCATCATCATGTATCATCATCATGTATCATCATCATGTATCATCATCATGTATCATCATCATCATCATCATGTATCATCATCATGTATCATCATCATAATGTATCATCATGTATCAATGATCTTCATCATGTATCATTATCATGTACCATCATCGTGTATCATCATCATTGTGTATCATCATCATGTATCATCATCATCATGTATCATTATCATGTATCATCATCATCATGTATCATTATCATTATCATCCTCATCATGTATCATCATCATCATGTATCATTATCATTATCATCCTCATCATGTATCATCATCATCGTTGTCATGTATCGTCATATCATCATCATCATCCCACTCACAATAACTCACTGTAGCTCACCTTGGGAAGATAAAAAAATGGCCCATCTCCATTCTCAAACATTTTCTTTCCATTATGGAAGATATGCAAACCAAAATCAAACAAGGCACCTGGAATAACCTTGCCTTCAATCTGTAGAAATGTTAATCACAACAATGAAAACTTTAACAAATACATCTCATACCCAGACACTGGTGGGTTTTTTTCTTCTGCAGCTGCAATTTAGGTTTTGATAGGACTGGGCTGTTTGTGATAACTTAAAATCCAATAGACAATTTTCCAGTTTCCAAGACACCACTGTGTCCGTGTCTTGATTACAGATTCATGTCCTCAGGGTTAGCCTCATTTCAGTGTCAAAATATTCATGAATTCCAATGATAAAGTAAAGAATGCACAACTTCAACAATACAATTTTTTTCACAAAATGAAGCTAAGAAAGAAAAAACTCATATTATTTCAATTACCATCATGTTATTTTCCAACATGTTCCAGGCTCGAGGTCTCAATATCACAAGAGGAGCAGAAGACATTGGCGGTACATCTGAAAAAAATATCAAATGCAATCATAATATTATATAACTCTAAGTTCCAATCTTCTTGGAGGAAATTTATCTGAAGTAAATTGTCAAACCTGTCATGCTTCCATGTACAAACGTGTACACATTATAAAGTCCTTTCAGCTGATTGGCCCACGTAGGACAATGTCCATCATCAAGGTCCGTCTATTAATATAACACAAATATGTTAATAATATCTACTAACATCTACCCCAACAAAGTACACATAAATTCCTAATAAAATAAGGTGAGGAACAAACCTTCTACATCTATATCTACATGCATGTACATCTAGCTCTCAGCAAAATTCCAATATGTGGGCTACTAGCTGTGGTAAGGCAATTTACGATGGGCTGAGTTCATTCCGATCATGAGCGATAAAAAAATTCCTGCGTGAAAATGGCTGTCTAGTCCAAGGAATCTGCTTATGGCTTGATCAGAATGAGCTCAGCCCATTGTAAGTTTGATTGACTGAAGCCACAATGCCAGACATCTGGAGACTCTTACATTGCCGATATATGACACATACCTGTATTCCACAAGCAGATGAATTAAGTGCGCGCTTAAAGAGTCCTGTATTAGCAGGAGTGATATCCCCAAGATCTATACGCCTGTCTTGTAGACGTTTAGGGATTTCTCTTATCCTCCAGAACTGATGGGCACTGCTTTTCGTTAAGAAATCTGGCAAGAAGTTGGTCTGTTGGAAGTGAAGCTTTTTGAGCTGACGCATCCGAAGAATCTGAAACGACATGATATGATAAATAACAGCGCACTTCCATCAAAACCAATTTTAGCAAGTGCCACCTCACATATGCATGACTAATTTAAGATTTACAATACACAATGTTCTAATATAAAGTTATAATATTTTTACAAGTGCAGTGGACCAGCCTCTTTAGCTTGGGCGTGAAATTGCTTTCCCTGATTTCAAACTACATGTCATTCTATTGAGAATAAGATTCTTTATTTGAGTCATATCCATATTCATGTGTCTTCTCATGTGCAACTGCTAAACAAAGAAATAATACTCGGATGAATGACAGTGGTCTGAAATGGGAAAACATTACGCCCAAGGTAAAGAGGTTCTATAATTATATACCTCCGAAACTTGGGGATCAAATTTTTTAACCATCTCTGCCACAAACTGGACTGCCTGTGGAGTAAGAAGTGTCTGGTACTCCTTGTCCATGTTGGGCGGTGCTTCAGAGAGTTCTACTGCCCCCTGTCAATCATAATAAAGAGGAAAAAAGAAAAGAATAAGAAATAAGAAACTTGAGATAATTTATAGAAATAAAAATTTCTTGTCATTCACTTTGGTTGGGCCTTGAAATAAAGAGTAGCTTAATCCAGATAATGTTGAGTATTGATATGGATCATCAAGAATATTTCTTTTTTAAATTCCATTCAGGGATTTATAAATGAAAGCCGCTTACAGTTTCATTCAGTGACCAAGAATAATAGTTCAAAGTGAAGGTTGGAGTTACCGCAGATAGTAAAACTATAGATTATCATACCATGTGCAGTAACTCCAACCTCAACTTGGAACTATCATTAATGAATGAATGGAACTGTAATTGGTTTTTCATTTATTAGTGTGGGGGAGGGGGGGTGAAGTCACATTGTTACCAATTGTATGCAGCTTTATAGTAGGTTAGTAATAAACTGGAAATACAGGAGGTATGATACTTCTGCCAACCAGGTAGGGGAGGTTGAGTAATATTTGGAAAATACCACAAGTCATTTTGTCGACCCCCCTCCCCCCCCCCCCCCCCATACAGTAATAAATGAAACCCCCTAAAAAAGAGTACTTAAAATAATCTACGGTTGGTACCTGTTGGGATCCCTGTGTCAAGAATAGAAGTAAAGAAAATATTTTATTTCTAGGTACAGTCACAACAGGAAAGAATAGATTATAAAAGGTACAATAATTATAAACACAATACAAAAATGCGATCTCGTGAAAAATATTAAGCTTACACCATGAATACAAGACTTTATAAGTTTAAGCTTACGTGTACCAGATATTATTTTGTAAAGCACATCTTGGCGTGGAATTTGTAAAATACAATGCCCAAATAACAAGAGAATTCTCCAATCAACTAAATTAAGCTTAATTAAGTAGAAAGTCCGTTTTGAGAAGTTTTTTGAACACTTTTATATTTCGAATTAGAAATATATTTCCAAACCATGTGCAGGGTCACACTTTGGATTTGAAAAAAAACTGCTCAAAATCATTTGTTACGTTAAGAAGAATAACATAGCATATGTACCTGTACCTTATCTAGGATCTCCTGTAGTCCAGTGTCATGATTTTCGGGGGAGATTCTTACTAAATGCGAAAAAATATTTTGTATTCTTTTCGCATGTCTGTCGTCCATCTTGGTTTTTTTTGTCTTCGACTTGACTTTTGGGGTTCCTGTGGAATCACTAGATAGTACGAATGTACACGAGATGGATTGGATGGGTGTATAGGAATAAGAATGTACATGAGATGGATTGGATGGGTGTATAGGAATAAGAATGTACACGAGATGGATTGGATGGGCGCATCAGAATAAGAATGTACACGAGATGGATTGGATGGATGTATAGGAATAAGAATGTACACGAGATGGATTGGATGGGTGTATAGGAATAAGAATGTACACGAGATGGATTGGATGGATGTATAGGAATAAGAATGTACACGAGATGGATTGGATGGATGTATAGGAATAAGAATGTACACGAGATGGATTGGATGGGTGTATAGGAATAAGAATGTACACGAGATGGATTGGATGGATGTATAGGAATAAGAATGTGCACCAGATGGATTGGATGGGTGTATAGGAATAAGAACGTACACGAGATGGATTGGATGGATGTATAGGAATAAGAATGTACACCAGATGGATTGGATGGGTGTATAGGAATAAGAATGTACACGAGATGGATTGGATGGGTGTATAGGAATAAGAATGTACACGAGATGGATTGGATGGGAGTATCAGGATAAGAATGTACACGAGATGGATTGGATGGGTGTATAGGAATAAGAATGTACATGAGATGGATTGGATGGGTGTATAGGAATAAGAATGTACACGAGATGGATTGGATGGATGTATAGGAATAAGAATGTACACGAGATGGATTGGATGGATGTATAGGAATAAGAATGTACACGAGATGGATTGGATGGATGTATAGGAATAAGAATGTACACGAGATGGATTGGATGGGAGTATCAGGATAAGAATGTACACGAGATGGATTGGATGGGTGTATAGGAATAAGAATGTACATGAGATGGATTGGATGGGTGTATAGGAATAAGAATGTACACGAGATGGATTGGATGGATGTATAGGAATAAGAATGTACACGAGATGGATTGGATGGATGTATAGGAATAAGAATGTACATGAGATGGATTGGATGGGTGTATAGGAATAAGAATGTACACGAGATGGATTGGATGGATGTATAGGAATAAGAATGTACACGAGATGGATTGGATGGGTGCACCATTTCTCAGTGATTTTCAAAAATAAATGTGTTGAAGCAATTCTTTAAGTATTGGTTGACTTTCCTATTTCTTTTCGAGTTAAAATATGAAAGTAAAATTTTTGGTCGATCCCACGCTCCTTTTGAAAAAAGTCCGATCCAAGAGTTCGATCCACGGATTCGGATTTTCCACAACACATTTCGCATTAAAAATATCAAATTCTAAAAGAGCAAGTTAAATAGGTGTCAATGATGTTATTTTTCTTGCTTTAGATGTAAAAAACGTAAACGTTTTGCGAGCTTCAAAGATGTCGATACTAAGCCACTTATACACCATTACTCCCACCTCCCCCTCCCCCAAGGGGTTGGGAGTTTAATTCGCGGCAAAGAGTTGGTTAAGTATACAGCTTGAAGCAACATGAACTCCTATCAAACAAAATGTGTATTAATAAGGATATTTAGTAATTTTAAAAGTTAGCTTTTAAGTCTATTCATGTCGAAATTAAAACGTCATTCTAAAGCCGAATACAAACGTTGAACTCCTCATGAACCGCACCTAATGACGTGAACAATACCACATCTTAATCATTATCCATTGTACTTTTAAAACGGAGTACACGAATCACGTGAAGTTCAACGTTTGATCGAGTTGATTCTTTTCAAGGCCAAACGGCAGGGATTCGACTATGGCTGATTCCAAATAAAGAACAATTTGTTTAATGACAAATATTTCAATAGATTTAACATCAAATTTATTAATTTTTTATGTCGAGTCGCTGTGGTTCTTTAATAACTATCTTTCTGGTCGCCCGGTTTTCGCCTCGCAGATATTTAATATATTTTTTGTTGCGTGCTGGTCAAGCTATTAGTTTTTTCCTGTTATTCTTATTTTAATTGTTTAGTGAAAGCTTTGCCTGTAGGATATCCCACGCGAACATCTCGACACAGATCCGGCGGAACGACGACTGAGAAAATGGCAGCGCCATCAGTCATATCATGGCCGTGTTGCTGAAGACGCCAATCTGATGGTACAACTGGTAGTGCATGATGAAGGAAAGATATTCGCTGAGTAAATACTTAGAAAACTTTTTCGGCAAAGTGTTTCGGCAGTGATATTAAAACGCAAAGAAAGACTGTTTAGTATAGAAACTTTATAGTCAATCATTTTTAACACTCTAAGTTATTAAGTTGTTTTGAAGGAATTCCTCTTTCCGGAACCGGAAGCGAATGGGAGACGAGTTTCTAATCTACATGTCGTTTAATAATAACGAGCAAAAACCGAAATATCTACACTGAAAACCGAGAGAATGAAAAAATAAGAATAAAAGCTTGAGTAAATAGGTTTAATGCTTCGCTACTATTTTCAGGATATAATGTTCAGGTCACTTATTATTGATATTATCATTGAATTCATTGATTCCAAGTCAGTTCCAATTCAAATAATGCCATTGACTTACCATTTCTCGTCCAGGCTGGGGAATTCCCACTCCTACATACAAAAGAAACGATATATTTATTAAGTTTTCATTCTTAAATTCAACCTTTTAAAACCTAATATCATATATTTTTCTTTTAAATGAGCTTATTATTGAACGGTTAATGGAAAAAACGTAAACATCATCCCTCGCGCTATTATGAAGTAGAATCTCCAGCAAATTCAGTGCCATTTGCGAGGGTTTGTAATATTAAATAAAAAGAAAAGTGCATATACGTTCTCCAGAATATAAACACCTTTGTAACATTTCTTCTTGTCTTTCTGTTTCATGTCCGGACTTCATCTGTTTCCTTTAAGACAAGATTCTCTGCTCTTTCAAAGCTAGTAGTTGGTGGTAGGTATTGACGTAATTGGGCTTTGATAGCACGAATGAATGACTACATTAAACGTTTTATCCTTGGTGTTGTTAGGAACACATGATTTCCGGGAAAGAAAGACTGAAATATTTAATATTGAATAGAAACACTCATTGAAAGAATAATATAGACTTACGGGCGATGCTCGCGATTCACTATTGCATGGGCTCGCTTACAGCTTGAGGTATAAATGTTCAGCTCAGTACACATTTGGCTCATCATATCTGCAGACAAAAACTACTGAATCTGAAGAGAAGAGGTCTAGCTATTCTTCATCAACTAAACACAAGTTAGTAAAGCTTATTTAACTTCTCTAGCTAAAATTTACAATTTCAAAAATCAATAACAGCTCTTGAAAAAGACATACAATTTTTCCGTAACATCCTCAACAGTTCAAATTCGCAAGACTTGATCAACAATATCTTAAATGTTTCTCAATTAGTGAGACTAGTTTTCAACTTTTTTAATACTTAATTGAATATATTTTTTATAAGAAGATTTTTTCTGCTTGCAAATGGCAAGACAATCTTAGGGCCAGTCCAATATTATCTATTGTTATCAATGCGTTCGGCTCATGTAAAGTAAAGTTCGACGTTTAAACTGACCTTATATACACTTCTAAAAATGACAACTTCGCTGTATACATGCTGATGAGACATCGGTTAATTGTCCACACAGTCAATGTTTAGGTTAGTTTTGCTGTGGATGTACAATGATGGTAAGATAGAGTCAGTAGAAATTCATTTTTAGAATATGTAACTAGAAGGGAGGAGGCCCAACAAGTTTTGCTCAGTGGCCCCTCAGCTGTATGCGTTTGAACCCCTCAGAAACATAGTTAATACATTTAGAAACCAAATATTTTTCCTTGTTTCAGATGCTTCTCCTAAACAGCTACCTGGTGTTAATCTTTTTAATATTGCCGAACAAGGCTCCAAGTCTCTCAAGTCAAACTTTACCTGTAGATGGATTAAGCATTAGTGTTCCTAGTAAAAATACAAAGGTGAGTGCAACAGTTTCAGCTTAAGCAACCAAAGATAGCAAGCCAGGTATTTAAGGTCACTCAGTGCTATCTTTGAATGCTGTTTCAATATCCTTTTACTTTGTAGTTCAAATAATATTCCCTCTACACTATCTCCGGTTCGCAATTTCCTATACTACTCACATAGTTTGTGTTGGATCTTTAGTTTAAGTCGATATTTATTTGTCTATATTATTTGACCACAGGGGCGGCGGAAGCGGGGGGAAGCATTGCCCCCCCCCCCCCTCTTATTTTTTTTGGGAAACTTATTTTTTTGGGCCAGCCTCCCCTCAAAATTGTGGTTCGCATAAATCATCAACTATAAATCATAAATATTTTAAAAGACATTTGTATTTCGCATTTTGTAAAAAAATAAATAAATAAATGTAGTGCCCCCCCCCCCCCCCCCCCAATGATTTTCAGTTTCCGCCGCCGCTGGACCAGTGACCAGTTTATATATTTTTGGCTAAAAAGAAGAGGCAAAATTTTGTTTCATTTTGGAACTTAGGTCTGAAAGCACTCGCCCCCTTCAACCTTATGCATAAATTTATGCATCATTTAGTTATTTCCCCACGCGTCTACTATAAACTCGTTCTACACGATATTTTTTTTACTAGATGACGCTTCAATCGATCTTTACTGTGAGTATAAATGAAAAGGGCCAAACGTATCATGAGATGGTGAAGATAGACACTGCGCAACATATCGAGTACTTCTTTGTACCCCCTCATGAAAACACTAACGGTGCTGACTTCATACTCGACTTCAAAAAGGTTGGAAATGGAATTCTACTCAATTCTAGTCAACTCAGGTTATTAAGTGATTGAGCCTATGAGTACAAAATGATACGAAAAATCTTAAAAGTCTGTAGCCCACCGTATTTTACCGTAACCGTTACGTCACGTTTCCCACGCACTTATACGATAACCATTCTTATCAGAAGCCACTTCAATGTTACGGCATGTCGTACTGTGTACGTGCTGTAAGTTAGTACCGTACGTTTCCCACTTATACGATAACCATTCTAATGAGAAGCCACTTCAATGTTACGGCATGTGCTGTAAGTCAGTACCGTATGTTTCCCACCCATACGATAACCATTCTTATGGGAAGCCACTTCAATGTTACGGCATGTCGTACCGTGTACGTGCTGTAAGTCAGTACCGTACGTACGTTTCCCACTCATACGATAACCATTCTTTTGAGAAGCCACTTCAATGTTACGGCATGTCGTACCGTGTACGTGCTGTAAGTCAGTACCGTATGTTTCCCACTCATACGATAACCATTCTTATGGGAAGCCACTTCAATGTTACGGCATGTCGTACCGTGTACGTGCTGTAAGTCAGTACCGTATGTTTCCCACTCATACGATAACCATTCTTATGGAAATTTTCAAATTTACGGCATGTCGTACCGTGCATGTACAAACTTTTAGTCAATACTATGTGTTTTCCACTCATGCGAGATATTTTAGGAAAAAATCTAGGGCTTCATTTAATTACTGGGTAACCCCGTCCTGTAGCAAAAGCGGCGCCGGCTTCAGTCAGTTGTTTTAATTAATCTCATCTTATATAACTTTGTCTTCCTTTATCTGCACTTCCTATGCGTCATTCTTCTTTGTTCCACTTATTAATTTATTATATTTTCATAATATTCCAGAATTTAACATTAATAAGAATACCAACGCAAAGGATGTGTTATGTACGAAGAGCTATTGATGATGTTCCTAAACCACACAAGCTACAGAAGTATTTGCTTCAGGTAATTGATGATCAGAGGTTGTCCATTCATTGGCAGTAGAAAATGTATTTTCATTTGCGCAAGAATCAATTTCAAATACAGGAGTTATCCAATCAACTGCGCAAGTGTATGGTCATGATATTTTCTGCCAATGAACAGCAAAAGGTGTATTAGACCGCTTTCACGTGACGTCAAAGCAGCTCAATTTGGAGGACAAACCAAGAGATTTCCAATCTCCTGAGTATTGGAACTTATTGTTTTGTCCTCCAAATTGAGCTGCATTCCGACGTGCTGCAAGGGGTCTATTGGAGCGACCATACACGTCACGTGCATGGACCTTTATACCCAATAAAGTCTTCTTTATTAGTATTCTTTATTTAAAAACTGATATATAGTCATACCTTGTTGTTTATATCTGCTTCAGCCTTTAAGATTAAATGAGGGAGTGACGACCAGAATATTGAAATGGCGTGTGTCTGGTACCCTGAGAAACAAACGTATCCTGGATAAGAAGATGAAACAGTTGTGTAAGGGGATGCCTGTTTTCCTCATCACCCCAGATACCGGAAAACCAGCTCGAGGACAAATTAAAGGTTTGTATCAAATAAACAGAAAAGTCCCTTCACAGTTCCCTGCGCCATCTTGAAAGGTAGATGTGCCTTTGCATCGAAGTGAGACGAACGGTGCGCATACAATGATAGAGACCTTTTTTAACAATTATTCACATGTCTCTATCAGTACAAGCTCACCGTTCGTCTCGCTTTGATGCAAAGTAATGGCTACCTTTCAAGATGGCGCAGGGAACTGTGAAAGGGACTATTATAAGGTTGTTGTCACCCATCCACATACTAACCTCATGCAACCGGACTGGCTCATGGGTTCATGCACAGAGTAGCTCTTGTGTTACACTGAGTTCAGTTATAAAGCACGTGAATAAGGACAAAAACGTGCTGTATGCTCTCATAATGCACGCACTCTTAACCAATCAGAACGTGAGTTTTATAACATTTAATGCATCTACAAATATCACCTCACTAGCCTGTTCCATGGCTGAGCGCGCGAAGAAAATTTTTCATGTGATCAGGAAATAATTTTTCTTTTGTTGTATTTTCACTATTTCAGGAATCGAAAAGCGATTGAATTGTGGAGGACGTGTTTGCTACTCGAGTCGGTTTTGCTACCAGCTGTGTTTTGGATGCGAAGAAATATGTCAACCCATACGTCACTGTATCAAGATCACTTGTTGAGAGCACCTAGCTGTTTTGTGTGCGTGTTTTTCGTGTTATCGCTCATCTTAGCAATAACTATTTGGCGTAATTTTTTTTCCATTTCGAACCTTTTGGGATAAGATGACGTGGTTCAGTTCATTAATGTTTCTAGAAAGCGTGGCCTTGCACAGAAATTATTTATTCTTTCGCGAATGACAACGCGCACCTTAAGCAACCATAAAATAGCACGTAACGTGTGTCCACGTCAGTGTTAAGGCACAGACACAAGGTACAACATTGCGCGCAATATTGCAAGCAATGTTGCTGAACTAGGATCGTTTTCTACTTCAGCAACATTGCGTGCAGCAAATTGCATAATGTGACATGGCTCGCAAAATCGATTGCCTTCGACAATGCGCGCAATTTTGCACCGTGTGTCCGCAGCTTTTCTGTTGCTGTCAATGACTTGTTAATCTCAGCCAATAAAATGTAATCATTGACGTACCTGTCCCAGCATGCTGATTGGTTGAACAGTAACCTCACGCTGTTACTGGTTCATCGAATGACAGACCGCGCCGTGCCGTGCCGTGTAACTTGAGTTTGATCGTGATTTGTTCTACTCATTTTTTTTCAACGTTAACAAAAATCACAAATACATCAAAGCGATGATTCCTCTTTAAGGTTTTTTAATGCAATTATTCCAGTCATGGTTTCATCCGGTAAATTCAATGTGTTTCAAAATTTTCTAATTTATTATTCTTTTTTTACTTTTCTTTACTAACTGTGTGGGAAGAAAGGTGGTAGGACAATCGAGAAAGATCATCCATGTTTACAATGATCGCGTTTTCAAACGGAAAACATTTCTGTGTGCGATGGAGCCGGCCCCATGCTGTTCCACCTGACATAACCTTTTAATCCCCAGTAGAGTTTAATAAGAATCAACAAAATATTCGCCGTTGTTTTGATTTCTATAAAAAAAAAACCAGTATCGTGTGGATCAATGGAGCGAAACTTTAAGCATAAGCTGACAGGTGATTAAGCAATTGTTCACTGATCTGATATTCTGATATCTGATATATCTGCATTTGATAGGGAAACCATTCTGCCCGGGTTAAGTTAGGGACAGGGAAACCCGCCTTTCCAGGACAACTTTTATTAGCTGTTCAATCTCTTGTTTCACAAATAACTTGGTGATTAATCATAACACAGTAAATGAATGTCTACTGAATCACTTATATTTAACAGCGGTGAGGTAAAATAGACTCCAAATATCTTGTGATTTTTCGTGTTGTTTGTTGACATTTCTACCAGAAAGTTCCCGCCCCTGGCACTAGGGTTACCATACCAATAATTTTTCCTTGTAAAGCCGAGCTATCTTTGTCCCTACCTGGCAGGTAACCCTTGTACTAGGGTCATTTTCCTGGTAATGTTGTATTAGGAATAGCTAGTATCATGGAGAGAGTTGAATTCAATCTCCTTTCTTTAGTTAGTATCAGTTTAATTTGGCAATAAAATCATTGTAAAAATAGAGAATTGTTTATATATAAATTCTGAGTTCAAACAAAGTGTCTTATCATTCAAATTATTATTTCCTTCATTTTGATTGGCCGAGAGAACTGCAAATAACTGCCTACAAATAACGGTCTGCTCATGCGCATTACGGTGCAAAGCCATTTTGCTGCAAATAATGATCTGCTCATGCGCATTACGTTACAAAGCCATTTTGCTGCAAATAATGATCTGCTCATGCGCATTAACGTTGTTTTTGACAATGGCTCGCTTCCCTGAAAAAATGAACTGACTTCTTTGTTATTGTTGGACTCGTGCGCACTGCCCCTCAAAGATTAGAAAAAATAATTTGAATGATAAAACAATTATTGAAATCGGTTATCGTAAAATATCGAGATTTGTTAGTGTCTTGCAAGCAATTATTTGCCTCTGCCGGACACTAACAAATCACGATATTTTGCTCAACCTCGTCCAATAATTGCATAGTATCTGAATTTGGACTTCCTAAATCGGAGCCGGAAGAATACTTCCGCAACATTTTACAAATTGTCGCATCATCTTGTATTAAATCTTTGTCGGATTTTCTGTCAGAATTGCAGCAAATGTTTCAAGTGTTACTTAATGTAGAATGATGTAGAAGTGGAAACAACTATCCGTACATGAATTTAGCATGAGCAAAAGCAACTCCTTGTTACCCAAGACTTCAGAAAAAGTTCTTTTATGTTGACGACAAGAGAGCCATCACTTGCTGTCTTTGCTGTCTCTCGAGTCATCATGATGATCTTTCTTCCTAATGGGAGATAAAGCTGCCCATTGGGATGGCTTCCACGTGGGGTCTTGTACCGACTTTGACTTCAGTTCCGGCAGAGAACCATTGCTTCCTGGATAATACTTGTTGTCCAAAGTCCTTTTGAGAGGAGGTTTTGCCTCAATATAGTGAAGTAGACCACGTTGACCTCCTGCTTTGGCTAGCTTGACATATTCTGAATCCGACTCATGAACTCCATACTTGGCTCGGAGGTCTCTCCTCTCTTTTCTAACCTGGGCATGATCTTTTTCTGGGCTATACATAAGACACGAGACTTGTGACATGGGTAACAGTCTTGTGGCATTGATATTCCTCTTTGGTTCTCTTGTTTTCCACCACGGGACTTCAAACTCTGACCCCATGCCTATCTGCGAGATCGGGGGAGCCTTTCCATCGATACCATCGGTGTTTTTCTTCTTTCTACGAGCGAATCCAAACTCCCTTTCATTCATTGGACCAGTAGAGATTCGCTTGTGCCTATTTCTAAGACTGGACATTTTCTCTTCGCGTTCTTTCGTAATAGCATCGACGTCAACTCGGTGTAATCCAAGACAATCCACTTGTGATATCGGTGGTAGCTTCACTCCAACTTCGTTCGGCATATCTACAGATGTCTGGTCTTCACGTGATGTTGTGATGTGTGTTTGAGAGTTATAACCATTCACCACAGGCTGGTTTCTCATATTATCTTGTACTTTGATAAAAGAAGCTTTGATCAGCGCGGATCGCAGCTTGTTTTCATCTCGTCTGAAAAATGAATTAAGAAATGACTGTCACTTTTACCATAACTTTTACAATTCCAACAAAATTCTGCTGAAATGCCTTCAGAAACAACGCTACTGTTTTTCCCTCCCACCAAAGTAAATTCCCTTAAGGATTACTGAAAAATTCAATGTACTTTCGATTCTTTATGCGTATTAAAATGATCATTAGGAATTCGCTTTGCAGATTAAAACAAGCAAAGGTTCGACAAGTGTTAAGCCAAGAACAGAATGTTAATTAAGTGATGTGAAATTCATCATTAAGTTTATTTTAATCCTTGGAAATAATTTTGATTTTACAGATTCAGTTATTTATTACTTTCGGATAGTTTAAATTACTATAATGGAGAGGAGAGGAGAGGAGAGGAGAGGAGAGGAGAGGAGAGGAGAGGAGAGGAGAGGAGAGCCTAGGTATGGTCACCCGCGCGGTCACACAGTGCAACATTGCACGCTGTGTTGCAGGCAATCGATGTTGTGAGCCATGTCACACGACGCAATTTGTTACACGCAATCAGTGTAGAAAATGATCTTACTTCATCAACATTGCCAGCAATATTGCGCGCAATGTTTAACCGTGTGTCGCGTCTCAAACTGACCGGGGAGCAACCACTTTCTCCTACCAAGTTGTAACTATTGGTTACCAATGTTTTTCGACGTCTATTGCGCTCTGGGCATATGTTTGTCATCTAATGTGTGCATCAATAAAGATTAGGTTTTTTGACAACATGAAGTAAATTAAAGTTTGTTTGCAAAAAATTAATTAAGAGTAATGAATACTGGCGTTTAACAATATGGTTGGTAAGCATGTCAAGAAATACACTTGGATCCAAGGCCCAAAAATAGCAAAACCGTTCAGACAAGGTCACTGTATCATATTTCAAAGCTTCTTAAAGGCAAGAAAAAAGTCCAAAGACTGGGGCAACAAGATACATGACAGACGTCTCAAAAGAAAAACTAAATTAAACATTTAATAAAAGATTAAAGTTGGCTGTCAGAAGGATTGACAAACACTTTAATCTTTTTAGAACTCGTTAGTCACGTCATCTTGCTTGGTTTGTTGATGGGAAAACCTTCGAAACAAACCTGAATTTTACGGGGGAAAGCTTTTGCCTTGATAATTTTTCAAGTCTTTCTTTTGAGCTAAGTTCAAGACTTGATTAAATTATTACCAGGACTGGAATTCCAGCTTTATTTCCAGACAAAAAGTGTGTGAAATCAATATAATTTGCAGGGCTTGTTTTCTTGACCTACGCAGTCCCACGCGGGACCTAGCTCATGAAAAGGGATTTTGAAAATAAGTCGCGACAAACAAAAATACCTAAATACCTTGCTCAAAATATATTTTTGTAAGTCGTTGGTGAAATAATTATGCTTAATAGTATTAGAAATCTAACAGAGAAAACATCTCTATGTACTTGGCCGACTTGGTCGAGCTCACAGTGATGTCCGTAGTTGCTATGGATGGAAGTGTCTGGAAGTATTTGCTGAACCGACTTTTACCGTGTCTTGAGAGGTATTTATTCACGCTTTTCTAGCAATATGAACCTTGTTTAAAAATATATAGAATGCTTACCAATGTCTTCTGAATTTCTTTTTCTACTACTTAAAAAAGCGCCAAGTAAATCCTAGAGGCATCAGAAAAGACCGAGTGTTTTGGCTGGATAAAATAATACATATTTAGACACTGAGAATGGAGTTGCTCACAAAGACTCTCTTTATACATTTTCTATCATTTATCTTTCACTTCTAGTCTTACTTTTTATCCTTTCTATTTTGGAAATAAAAGTCATACGTATACTATTGAGTTTTTCGCCGTTTCATGAGGTATTACACTTCCGTCTTTCCTGCGACAAATTATCAGTCGGGCACCCCATATTAATTAACTCTCGGTCACTCTCTTATCACTTACCAGAGTCTATATTACCAAATCTATCGACCAAGGACTTTCAGTTGATTTGTAGCTACAGTATAGGAATATTTTCGGTTTAAGCAATGTGTTCTATAACACTAAGGTGAGAAAATACCAGAAGCGAGCGAACGAAAGAAGACTGAAGCCGAGCAGATCAGAACTCAGAGAGAAGTTGACCTAGGAGTACGTTGCCATAACAACTATCTCATCTCTACAAACTTCTTACTTGCAAACAAACGATGTATGGATCCTAAAGTCAATACGAATGGAAGCTTGGAAATAAGACTGTAATTGCTTGAAGTAACCTTATTAGGAATAAAAATGAAGTTTGGGCTCCTTATTGGTGTCAACGCGGAAAAGGGAGACTTTCTTTGATAAGTCTTGCTAATCCTAGTGAAGTACGCATTAGAAGAGATGTTTTTACACCAAGAAGTGCCGCTTTTCTATGCTTCACAACTCTTGTATGTTTTGTTTATCTTGTAAATACTAGAAATGTCAACAGCAGCACTAGAAAACTATAGAAATAATAACAACTAGTATTACTGAAAAATCAGGATAAAAAGCTGCAAAATTTTGAAAGAATAAGCTCTGTTGCATTTATATTTCTCAACAAAATATCATTTTGTGGAACCCTGAAAATTGCCTCCGGCAGAAATATAATATTTTCAACCAATGAAGCTTCGAATACATTGATTGTTTTGGCTAAGGTAAAAATTTCTGAGACTTCAGTTTGGAAATATTGCCTAACCCGAAAAGCTTTGATTTTTCATTTTGTCTTTTTGTACATGCGGCTTTGGTTTTTCTGTTTGCTTAGCCAATAATAATGTATTTGGGATTAGCAATAAATGGCTCTTTTTAACAACTGTTTTTTCATTAATATTTAGGAGGTTTAAGACCATTAGCTGAACTCTAAGCTCATCAAAATGGGTCAAAATGAGATAAATAAGCTTAATAAATAAATTAACTGGTGGAAAATGTCAGTTAAAAAACCATAAAATTCCACCCTATTTCCTTTTTTCGTGTGTTTAAAGACAAGACCTTTATCTTAACGTCATTTATATATGACCACGACTAATGGCTCAATTAATACAGATCTTTGTAATCTTTTCCCGAAGATAATTTCTAAAATTGTTTCTCTGTATACCTAATATCCTTGGCAAGGAAATCAAAGGCCCTCTGTTCACTTCTATTTCTAAAATATATCTGTTATCTTAACACAAAAGTTCGAAAATGCAGGATTTTTCTATTTCGGGATAACGGAATATCCAGTAGCCACTGAATAATTGTTCCCTAAAATCTGTAGAATAGCAGGAGAATTCGAAGAAATCCAGTATAAATAGTACTGGCTTCACTCTTTTTGGCCCACTTTCACACACTCACACTACCATACACGACCACTACATTCAATATCCTTAAAATGCATACCAATTTCAACTGGCACAAGTTGACTTTTACAGAGGGAGGAAAACCTGCGAACCATGCCGAGAAAATTCCTGTAGCCTTCAATGAACTTGCTCCAAAATTGGCTAAGCTTTCTAGATATGGCAAAAGTCCTCAACGTTTTAAGAATAACGTAATTATTAAGAGTTGTTGCCAAATACGATTGTTACTGAACAATTGCCACGCTAAGAGCATGAAAAAGGATTCATTATTAGATGAATAAACTGTCAGAGTAACTATTCGAATTCATATATATATTTTTATATAATTTTCGTCGCAATGCCTGTATTAGTTAAATGAACGTCAAACTATAGATTGTATACAGAATTTAAATACATAAATATGATACTTTCTTTAAATATATATGGAGAAACAAATTATTACTTGCTGCTGTTGGCCGCTAGTAAGAATTCATGATCAACATTTTATGAAATTTTAAAATATTTTGTCCCTTTCTACTGCGGGCTTTAAAACTGACCACGGAAATTTCCAATTACCGAAAATATTTTTTCAGAGCTTTAATTTAAAATCGCACGGTCTGATCGAGCAGAATACTTCCGCTGTAGCAATACACGTTCATTTTTAAGACGAATATTATTGGCCAGGTTTCTGTCAAGATTTCCTTCCTTATCTGTCCTTATATCTAAAGATTCATATTTTACTCTTATTTATACAAACATTGCTTTGTAAACATTTTCTCTAAACAGTTCCAAAAGTGAAATAGAAACTGTCCACAGGAGACCTATTGTAATTTTAACGGCAATTTTTCGGTAAATATGATCAATTGTTACAGTCAAAATAATATTTCTTTACAAGCATGCTGTGAAATCCCATTCAATATTCTATGAATTCGAACTTGATAACTTCAGGATATCATTTTGAAATCCCAAAACGTGGTGCGAACTATTACAATTCTTATATTTTTTCGTCCTGAAGTTAAATGTTCATATACAATAGTCGACCAATACCAAAATATCTACCACTTCTGTTTTAGACTTGCAAACTTACCTTGTAATAGTACTCTTCAGTACGTGTATTTGATGTTGTCTTGAATCACGTTATAACGTTTGCACACAGATAGCAGATTTTCCCGGTGCTAATTAAAGCGACCGTTCGAGTCGTAAGTCTTGAACTGGATTCTTGCCGCAAATCCTCGTTTGAATGGTCCCTGTAACCAAGGAGACGGATGGCCACGTTTGTTTTTCCTGTCAGTTTTTGGAATAAAAGCAATTCGGATATGAATACATTATACACCGATAAAAAACACCTGCTTCAACTGAAGATACCATCATCTTTGGACGTTTACTTCATTCCAACGACTATTATAGTAATATTGGAGGAATTTTCGAGTAAACTTCGGATAAAAAGTGGAGTGAGATTTCTTGTACTCTTTCAAGTTAAAACGTAATTCGTGGAAAAACTTAGTCAACATTTGAACAAGAACGACTATCAAACAATCGCTTTAATTATAGTTTGTCTTCGTTTAATGGATTTTCTCTTTCATCGGAAGTATTGTATAGTTTTTCGAGAGGATAAGTACATCGAATGTCGCAACAGGTCCGGGCGAGCAGAAACACTAGCAGAAACACTAGCAGTAACCTTGACAACATTAATGGAAAGTCGAGTAACACTTCACTTGTTAAAGAAGCAATTTTACGAGGGAAGAGAACGGAATTACAAGGAAATAGCGCCGAAAGCTTGGTCAGGTTTGAATTGCAGAAAAGTAATTATCGAATAGTGGTTATAGCAGAAGATATAAAATGGAGACGAAGGCAAGACGAGGATGGGAAGACGATAGGACGATATAGAATTGTTACACATTATATTATGGATACTACTAATGAGCCGAAGGAATGGGTTGATTTGAATAAAGAATAATATATAACGCGCAGGGCAGAAGAATAAAATGGTTCCATCAAGAATTCATGGACGAACTTCGAGTTGGTGAAGATCGTTACATGTACTTGAAACTGAACTTATAGCTCTTGTGGATTATATGAAGTCCACATCGTGGTTTCCATGTTGCACTTCTTTGATTCTAGATAGACCTTCTTAACGTGGGTGTTTGTTTTGCCCATTTCAAACCACGTGTCATTCTTTCGAGAATAGGATTCTTTGTTTCATTTAAATCTGAACAAAGAAATAATACTCAAGGGAATGATATGATACATGGTCTGAAATGGGCAAAACACTACACCCAAGCTAAAGCAGTCGATTCTTCGTCTTCAACGACTTTAGAAGTATGGATTTCAGCAGTTTGTTAACTTACTATGGCTAAACTTAGCCTATGATATGCATTAACATCATTATAATACATGTACTATTGTATCTTAACATTTATATGCTATTGCTATTCATATATACATTTGGTATAAATTAGATTACAAAATATTTGATTATCAGACCAGCTGATATGTATTGGACATGGATGTCCAATACCATCGATATTAGTACAAGACATCCCTGCCTTATCCTAATCCCAACCTGGTTCTTCTTAGAATGTCCAAATCCAGGACGAGTAGAGGCCCCTTTCATTGCAGCACTTCGGAATGCAGTTCAATTTGGAGGACAAAAAAAATAGTTTCCAATTCTCAGGAGATTGAAAAATCCTTTGTTTTGTCCTCCAAATTGAGCTGCTTTGATGTCATGTCATGTGAAAGGGATCTAGCTATAGTGAGGGTAAAGGCTGGCGGTGAGGTACGGGGCTTGCATGACTCGACGACCCTCTGAGGGAGTTCCTGGGAGGGTTTGGGAATATTCTCCCAGAAATTTGAAAAGTGGCTTCTGCAAATGCCTTTGCATTTCAGCATCACAGCTAGGCATCTTGAACCTCTGAAGATTCACCATCCATTGACATGCCCAATGGCTTCCATTCAGTGAATAAACTCACAGATGTAAAGTGTCTAGAAGATCACTGATTGTTTGGCTTTTAAAGGATTCCCAGTCTGCTTGGTCTTGTAGGTTTTGTTCTAACGTCTGCTGTGTTGGATAGGGAGGAATCTGCGGAATATGACAACTTCGCTTTAGATTTGATTTGAAAGACCAACATGCACCCCCCTGATTTTATAGACATGGTGTGCGCTGCTAATCCGATCTGGCGTTGAAAGCTTTAATCATGAGTCTCTGATAATTACTCCCTGCGCGATCAACGTAGATTTTAAAAGGTTCTTAACAGGCATGCAGTGCGCGACAAAAACGGATAGTTTGGAAGGAACCACTGAATACAGCGCGCACTGTTGTTAATCGTATGATGGGTTACCTGTTTCCTTAAGTCTCTCCTCATATCCTCATTTGTGTTCTGAAGAAACCAGCTCTTCTTGATAAGAATACATTCTGCACCATTGCTTACCTATTAACAAAAACAAGAAACCATTAGACAAACTTGTCATCGTTAATCACCACCGCAGTGTGGTGCAAAGTGGCGCAAAACGGCGCAAAACAAACAACGGGGTCGAACTGAAAGCATGTGAAATTATATATTTCAATCGAGCAGTTTTCGTATGACTATGAAAATATTACGGCACAGTTGCGCCTTGCCGTTACCGCGTCAGTACCTTGCCGTAACCGTGCCGTGTGCGGTAAATTTTTTCACACTCATACGAAATCTGCTCTAAAACGAGATCGCAATGCTGGTATTTAACTTCACTCATTTATCAGGAAGAATTTGTATAACTTAAATTTTGGATTATTTTCTCTGACTTATGACTTACCAGGTGACACTTGACAGCATTGCGGTCATACAATATCGATGCAAGCCCCTGTGAATTGAAATAACAAACATCAGTCGATTGAGGTATGATATTTGAGGAGAGTTTGTTGCTGTGAGTCAGCATATTTCATATTTGGTAATTTTGTTTCTTACGGTATGTACGCTCTAAACACTTACAAATTGATCTTTTGGTTTGAGAAGTTCAATCTGAACACAGACATGTTCCAGTTTCTCGGTGCTTTTGTCGGCTTTATTCAAACTCTGAGATAAACAAGTAAGAGTAAATAAGACAGTATAACGGTCATCATGTCAGTCTTTATCAGCTTCATCAGCCTGATTAAGTTGATAATAATAATAATAATAATAATAATAATAATAATAATAATCATGTATCATCATCATGTATCATCATTATTTATCATCATCATCATGTGTCATCATCATCATGTGTCATCATCATGTATCATCATCATGTATCATCACCATGTATCACCATCATGTATCATCACCATGTATCATCACCATGTATCATCATCATCACCATGTATCATCGTCATCATCATCATGTATTATCATCATGTATCATCATCATGTATCATCATCATGTATCATCATCATCATGTATCATTATCATGTATCATCATCATGTATCATCATCATGTATCATCATGTATCATCATCATGTATCATCATCATGTATCATCATCATGTATCATCATCATGTATTATCATCATGTATCAACATCATGTATCATCATGTATCATCATCATCATCATGTATCATCACCATGTATCATCATCATCACCATGTATCATCACCATGTATCATCATCATCACCATGTATCATCACCATGTATCATCATCATCACCATGTATCATCATCATCATCATCATGTATCATCATCATGTATCATCATCATCATGTATCATCATCATGTATCATCATCATCATCATGTATCATCATCATGTATCCTCATCATCATGTATCATCATCATGTAACATCATCATCATGTATCATCATCATGTATCATCATCATGTATCATCATCATGTATCATCATCATGTATCAACATCATGTATCACCATCATGTATCATCATCATGTATCATCATCTTGTATCATCATCATGTATCATCATCATGTATCATCATCATGTATCATCATCATGTATCATCATCATGTATCATCATCATGTATCATCATCATGTATCATCATCATGTATCATCATCATGTATCATCATCATGTATCATCATCATCATGTATTATCATCATGTATCATCATCATGTATCATCATCATCATCATGTATCATCATCATGTATCATCATGTATCATCATCATGTATTATCATCATGTATCATCATCATGTATCATCATCATGTATCATCATCATGTATCATCATCATGTATCATCATCATGTATCATCATCATGTATCATCATGTATCATCATCATGTATCATCATCATGATGTATCATCATCATGTATCATCATCATGTATCATCATCATGTATCATCATGTATCATCATCATGTATCATCATCATGTATCATCATCATGTATTATCATCATGTATCAACATCATGTATCATCATGTATCATCATCAGCATCATGTATCATCATCATGTATCATCATCATGTATCATCATCATGTATCATCATCATGTATCATCATGTATCATCATGTATCATCATGTATCATCATCATTCCTATTATCAGTCATAAACCAGAATGCCTATTCTTAATTCCATGACTCACAGCATTTTTATCTTTTCCTAATGAAGAACTAGTCATCTCTCTGTGTAGAGATTCGATTCTCTGTCGATGAGCATTCACCTCCTCTTGAGCTGGAAATACAGAAATACAATACAGTTATAAGGACTGCCTTACGCGCCAAAATCTATGACCCTCGATCCCCTTAGAAGTTCTTTCTTTACCGATTTTTTTGCCCCTCCTTACTGTATAATAACAAATCAACTTACCATCTTTAGGGTTGAGCTTCTCAAGCCACGGTAATGCAAAGTTGACCTTTTTAACCGTTTTCTGGAAGAAATAAAATGGATTTTAATAAAAAGGTTATACATCATAAAAAACTCAGTCTACCTAACGCTGTCTTGAAGTTTAGCTCCGTGCACAGTTCCCTTCGCCATCTATAAAGTTAGCTGCAGTTTTGCATCGAAGCGAGACATGAGGTGGCCTTGCAATGATAAAGACATGTGAATTGCAAGGTCACCTCAGGTTTATGCAAAGGCACGGCTTCCTTTCAAGATTGCACAGGGAACCGTGTCAAAAGGTAATGGCACGATAAACAACATAACTTCAATCTACAACCCACCAATGTTGGATTGTGCGTTGATTTTCTGGCTTTAACAGAACTGGATCGTAAAACAGGCGTATGTCAAGCAACGTGAACCTTGACCACACGGCACCATGTTTATTCCCATGAGAATATAAACCTTTATTTAAAACCGCGTAACCTCGTCCTGAAGCACTTGAATGCGAGGATACACGTACGGGGCGCACCTATTGTGCAAGCCAACGTGGCTGCCACACGCGCGAGAAAGGTCCATTGAACAGAGAAGGATGGGGCTGGCAGGGGGGGGGGTCATTTATTTGCAAGGATATCAACATATGCATAAAGTCACATAGTTATCCACATGATTACCTTGAATTTTTCGTTCTCTAATGTGATGGCAGGTAGAGAGAGATCTGCTTTCTCTTTACGTGTTTGTGGTTCTGTTCTTGGTCTTTTGTCTCCTGTTGACCAAGCTGTTCTGGTAACACGTTCACCACAAGCTGCAATCGTTTGAATCAAATTAAATGTGGAAGCTAAGCAACAATATTACTGAATGACAACACCAACGTACAAAGAAATATTTTCCCTGAAGATGGATCTAAAGCCATGTCAAAACCACGCAATTTATTGCACGCAATATTGCTGAATTGAAGTAGGAAACAATCCTATTTCAGCAGCATTGCCTGCAATATTGCGCGCAATATTGCACTGTGTATCCGCGCCTTAAACAAGCTAAACAAATCTCATGTTCTTACCTGTATATAAAAGTTTTCTTCTTTCAAATTCATTTACTGGAATAGCAGGTAGATTCAGAATGTTTTGATTCCCTCCACCGGAACTCGTTGATGATTTTCTCTTTGTCAGGTTTGTTAGCACGCGACAAGAGCCCTGGGTTGGAAATACCAACATGATAATGAATAACAATAATAATAATGTATTGTTTTATAACGCACAAATTCCATGGTGTGATGATCAAATGCGCGGATTTGTCGATTAGTAACTAAAAAAGTTGGTGAAGAAAATAATGAGATATGAAAGGAAATCCCGCGCGAAATAACGACAGGAGATGATGGGCGGAGCGCGTTGTAGTTGCGCAACCTCTCACCGGAGAGGCCATGGATTAAACCCTTAGACCCGTCATCATAGGTGAGTGGATATCTGGTTCTCTACTCTACTTTGACGAATTTTTCTCCTGTTTCTCTAGTTTTCCTGCATCGACAAAAATCAACTTCGAATAGAGGCTTTTCACCATCACATGATGGTAGGCATAACAGGAGGCACGACAATAGAATCTTTCCCCCCTGGGAAACTGAATTTTTTCTCATGTAAATCAGATTAGATCAAATTCTTCCTGTCGCCATAATGGGATGGTACAAAGCCTCTATTCTAAATTCTAATTCCATTTTTTTTGTGTGTGGATCTTTTCAATATAGCCGGGTTCACTTAACTATAGAAACACAACTTGATAATAAAACAACAGTAATCTCACCGATTTAAGAATGTAAATCCATTCTGTGTTGCTATTTTTCACTATTACAACACCACGTCTGTAACGCAAATATAAAAATATAATCAAACCTAAGATTTATATATTTATATATTATAATGGAAAATATACACAGAAAGAAGGCTGCGCGGCATTGATTAAAATACACAGAAAATAGAACATTCTCAGACCAAATTTCGTATGAGTTTGAAAAGTCACTGCGCACGGCACGGTTACGGCGCGGCGCGGAAACGACACGGCACGACACTGACACGGTACGGCAAAACATGCGATTTTGAAAAATGTTACTAAATAGGAAATGGGCCAGATGGAAGAAAGCGTTCCACTCTAAGGAGGCTAACGACTAATAAGAACTTGCTTAGCATGGCATGAAAGGAGTCGAATAAAATGATCATTATTTTGTTACCTGAAGTAGTGGAATATACATATGTCATGTCGCGTTACGCATTGATCTAGAGGATGATCCTTAAGGTATGGGATGGTCCTGCAATATATGATATTGGTTGCTCAACTTTAGATTGTCACATCCAAACCATCCCAGTCACATCCAATCCATCTCAGTCACATCCAATCCAATGCCAGTCACATCCAATCCATTGCAGTCACATCCAATCCATCCCAGTCCCATCCAATCTATCCCAGTCACATCCAATCCATCTCAGTCACATCCAATCCATCCCAGTCACATCCAATCCATCCCAGTCAAATCCAATCCATCCCAGTCACATCCAATCCATCTCAGTCACATCCAATCCATCCCAGTCACATCCAATCCATCCCAGTCACATCCCAGAAACAAAGAGAGTGGAATGAATAAAAGCGAGGTTTCAAAACGAGATAGGTCACTGTTTGCAGGTGATATAATGCAGACTTTTACCTCAAGAATTTAACGTGATCCGGTTCTTTTCCATCTTCATAACTCATGAAAATATCCCTGAAGTCCTAAAATGATAACAATGATACTCTTACCCAAAGGATAAATGTAATATTGCAAGTTGAGAATTGGCTGCTCATATTGTAAAAAACGTCTCTCTAAACCATAAATAATTGATTTCCAAGCAGAACGGCATCTTTGTATATCGTATGAGACAAGAAGAATCAGTTAGCTGTCGGTCTGAGATCTAATACAAAGTACTTTCTGCAAATTTCTTATGTCAAAGGGAAAGCTGGTACCTCTCGTCCAACAGCAAGAAGAGCTACTTCATTCTTACACAGAACCGTTGCACTACGAGTCTTGTGATGTAGAAGAGCCAGTTCCTAAATAAACAAGATGTAATAGTGAGACGAACTGTTAGATGACTGTTATGTTCACTTTAATTACGCGAAGCCGGGCTATATTGGTTGAAACAACAGGTCTTGAATCCCTTGGGGCCCCTTGCCCTCGCTTTGAGGCTTCTCAGAACATTCCAAACAAAGGTTTTTGCTGTCATGGGAACAAACATGGCCGCCGTGTAATAAAGGCTTAAATTAGACCAGATATCGTATAAAGAACGGCAACATCACGGTATCAAATTGACGACATCCTCTGATCCAATAACTGCGCAAGAGGACACCTCTAAACCAATCAAAGTGCCTAGGCACGATAACATCACGGTTACGGATGCCGGTCCGCCATCACTGTCTTAGTTATGCGAAACTTGCTCGAAGAGTGCGTGAGCATTGGATTGTACATTGAGACGCATCCTTAACAAGAGGGCTTTAGTCAAACATCGCGAATGAATACTTACTCCAAAGCTGCTTCCTTTGCCCAAAACAGCTATGGTAGTTGACCTCTGCTCGCCTGTACCGGGGTCATTGACCAGAAGCGTCACCAATGCTACAGGAAAGACAGAAAGGCAACATCAAGTAATATTAACGTTACGTGCAGCGTTACTACGCTATTAGAGCAGTGTAAGAATATTATTGTTCGGTTATTTTTTATCGCTGCAATTTACATTGCAAATGTTTGCTGTCTCACCATTGCGTGCGCAACACATTTACGATGGTTCTTATGGCGCGGGCACACGGTGCACGCAATATTGCAGGCAATGTTGCTAAAGTAGGATCGTTTTCTACTTCAGTAACATTGCTTGCAACAAATTGAGTCGTGTGACATGGTTAGCAACATTGATTACCTGCAACATTGGTTACCCAATGTTGCACCGTGTGTCCATATAGCTTTACTCTTCGAAGCACAGAAAATTTGTTACGCGCGGAGCCAACCATGCAGAAACATTTCTTTGCAGCTTGCATCAAAAATTCTTGCGCGACATGTTGCAGATATTGCTATACTGATATTGCACTGTATTACCGCGCCTTTAGCTAGTTTGGTAACAAGAAGGGTACATGATGGACATCAACTTGATTTGAGGACACATTATATTGCCACTTGGTTTGCTGTTTTGGCAGCCATGTTTCATAGCAGATCTATTCCATTACCTGTCCCAGAGAGCATAAAGTAGAAGTTCTCAGCTCTGTGGCCTTGTCTAATGATGACTCTCTTGGCTTCGAAACTGAAAGGGTGGAATAAGTCGTAAGTAAAAACTATGAGAAAAGCGATACATGTATGATGTTTTCGAATTATGAAATCTTTTAAAATCTTTTGATTTTGTGGAAAATTTTAGCATAAAATGACTAGTTATAACTATCAGAATAAAATCATAGGATAAAAGCTGCAAATTCGGCGTAAAATTTTTTCTCGATCCGGGAGAATCCAGTCAACCGGAGTCCAATCCAGTCCAGCCATACTCGGTTCCAGATTTTCCAAAATATAAAATCTCTCAAAATTCAGAGTTTAGAAGCACAAATCAAATTTTAGACTGTTGGACATGTTTTTGCTATACGTTAAGATTATTCATACCCTTTCAAAAGTTGAAAATTCAATAAAAAAAAAAATTGCGGTCCAAGATCCAGTTAACCGAAGTCCAGTCCTCTCAAATCTCAGAATTTAATATAGAAGCATAAATCAAATTTTGGAGGTTAGGGGTATGTTTTTATTATAAATTAAAATTGTCCATGCCCTTTCAAAAGCTGAAAATGCGACATTTTTTTTTTGCGATCCAAGATCATGATAATTGATAAATGATGATGTCGATATGATGATGATGATGATTATACACGATGATACATGATGATACATGATGATGATACATGATGATGATACATGATGATGATACATGATGATGATGATGGTGATGATGTTACATGATGATGATACATGATGATGATACATGATGATGATGATGGTGTTGATGTTACATGATGATGATACATGATGATGATACATGATGATGATACATGATGATGATGGTGATGATGTTACATGATGATGATACATGATGATGATACATGATGATGATGATGGTGATGATGTTACATGATGATGATACATGATGATGATCATGGTGATGATGTTACATGATGATGATACATGATGATGATACATGATGATACATGATGATACATGATGATGATACATGATGATACATGATGATGATGATGGTGATGATGTTACATGATGATGATACATGATGATGATACATGATGATGATGATGATGTTACATGATGATGATACATGATGATGATGATGGTGATGATGTTACATGATGATGATACATGATGATGATACATGATGATGATGATACATGATGATGATACATGATACATGATGATGATGATACATGATGATGATGATACATGATGATGATGATGAGGATGATGTTACATGATGATGATACATGATGATGATACATGATGATGATGATACATGATGATGGTACATGATACATGATGATGATGATACATGATGATGATGATACATGATGATGATGATGGTGATGATGTTACATGATGATGACGAAGAGAAACGTAAATCCAGTGACACTAACCTTTCATACCAACCAACATTTACAAGTCGTCTTTGCATTTTCAGCGGATATTCACCAAATGCTGCCACGGCTGTCTTCAGACCAACTAATGCCTGAGATGAGTAAATACTAGCGTTACTTGCGCAATATCTTTTAACAACTTAAAGAATGGGAAGAGATGACCTGGTTTTGCTTTAATGTGTATGGAATAAATGTTTTCTCGTTTGTCGCTACGTACGGCTGGGACCCTTAACACTGTGTATACTTACTGCCTGGATCTGCTCTTCCGTTCGCGTCCCTGGAGTCATCGATAGAATCTGCACGGCATCTGGACTCAACTTGACCTAAAATACAAAATGAAATACATGGCACTTATTAGGGAAGAAGCTGCTGTCTTACAACCATTTTCGATCAAAAATTTACTAGCTCAGACCGTTGAAAATTTGATTGACGGAAGCCATTAACCCAGACGACTCGTATTATAACTATAGTTGTCTGGGTCCTGTAATTATGAAAATGGGTGTAACTGCTTGTCTCTTGTCTCTTATCTCTGATGTCTCGGGTTCAATAGACCCCTTGCAGTACATCAAAATACAGCTCAATTTGGAGAACAAAACAATAGTTGACCACTTCTCAGGAGATTGAAATTCTTTTGTTTTCTCCTCCAAATTGAGCTGCATTCCGAAGTGCTGCAAGGGGTATATTAAACCCGAGACATTACCTCTCTTATGGCCTTGAAATAATTAGGATCAAACACCATGCCATCATCACTTGAAATGCCCGATTCTGCTATTTCTTCGAGTTGTTCAAAAACTACCGAATGTTCAGGTTGCTTGTACTTCCTGGAAAAGAAATGGAAGTAAAGAGATGGAGGAAATGAATGAATGGAGTAAGGGTAGGAATGACGCGGTACAGTATTTATACCGACTTGCAGCACGTACACAGTACGGAAACTAACACTTAAATGGCCTCTAGAGATGTATTTTTTATGAGTGGAAAACGATATCCATACGGTAAATAATATATATACCCTTACTGTATACATACCGTTTCTTACCGTGGAAGTAACCACATGATGTGATTGGATGAATCACTGGAAGACAATAGGAAGCCATTTCAAAGTTACTACACGTTGTATCGTGTACGTGCTGTAAGACAGTACCGTACGTTTCCCACTCATACGATAACCATTCTTAAGGGAAGCCATTTCAAAGTTACTACACGTTGTACCGTGTACGTGCTGAAAGACAGTACCGTACGTTTCCCACTCATACGATAACCATTCTTATGGGAAGCCATTTCAATGCTACGAACTTCGAAATTGTGGACACGGACGTACATACAGCAGATCATACAGACTACGGTAGCCAAACCGACCGAATACGTATATTAGAATAAGGTCAAACGTCGAACTTCACATGAACCGAATTAACCCAACGATATCAGATAAGACCACCTTATTATCCATTGTTTTCAATGCGTAAGACTCATGTGAAGTTCGACATTTGACGTTTGACCTTAGTCAAAGTGTTTAAATTTGTATGTCGGAAATGATATTATGTTACCTGGTAACTTTTCACAAAAGTCCAAAATATTCTACTAAATAAAATTTTGATGAATCTCAAATAGCACACATCGTTGTATTCGACTCGGTGTTCCCACATGAACTTCTTATATTAGTATCATATTGGAAGCAGAGTATAGGATATTTATCAAGCCACTGAATGAAGAAGCTACAATGTGGTAGCAAAAACGCTCTCTTCGTAGTAAGGAAAGACGAATACATTTGCAAGATGTTCAATCGATTTTAGCTTCCCTAGAAACTTCGGCAATAAAAACCATTGCAGAATTTGGCTATTTAACAATATATAATTACACCTTGAGTGTTTGAATACAACATACCGTGAAAAACTTGCGAAAAACCAAGAAGAAAAGTCCACCTCTTTAACTTTTCAAGACGCCATTTTCGAACTTCAAAACAAACTACGTAACCTAGCCTTTCTAAGTACCTTGCTGAGAGGCTGGGTACTAGTTTTACATTCCCATAATACATTGCGATTTTGGGGGACAACCAGGCTAAAACCACTGATATTATGCTGAAGGCTGATCAGAAGATGTTGCAAATGCATATTATGATATTCATAGATGCTTAAGAAACAACCAGAAACAAAAGGAAAGAATTTTGAAGAAGTCTACAAAGTAAATTTTGAGCACTTCTTCAGGAGTCAATACGTTTTCTGTTAAACTAAATTCTCGATGTTCTGAATGTGTAATGAAGTGATAATTAGTATTTTACAGATAAAAGCAGGTGAAGTGTACATTCCATTGAAGAACGTTTAATTTTATGACAGTCTGTTGACCAGTTGGCCCAAAAATTAAAAGCAAAGCATTATGGGGACTATTCACGCGAAATCACTCTCCCAGTGTCTGGTCACTTGCTTCAGTTAACAGTGAACCATTTAATTTACTAAGGACACACTGGGTACGTACGGACACTTCAGACCCGGGTCACTAGCCTGGGTTTTGACTCTACCAAATTATTTAGAGTAAACAAGTTCATATCGGTTCTTGTACTTTACCTGTCGGTGCTCGATTTGACCTTCAACAAGAAACAAATGAGGCGAACAATCTTTTGGAACCTTTCAATGGGCTGGAATTAAGAAAAGTAAATTAGTACAGTCGTATTAATCAATTGCCTGTTACGTCATGGCGGCCATGTTGGTGCCGGTCATTAAAAATACTTCTCATTGGCATCCATTCGTTATACCAAAAATCAATTTCTAAATTCCAATTGGAATGCAGTGGAGGAAGAGCCACTCGGTGGATTCCACTGTTAATTTTCATTTATTTATTTATTATTTATTATTTATTTATTTATTTATACCACCAACATGGCCATCACGTCCAATGCCGTTAAACTACTTTATCTTTGTTGACTGCCGGGAACGGTTTGAAATGGACTAAATGCCCGGCAGTCCCAATTTTTTCAAAAAAAATTCGGCATAACAGAAGAAGTCAGTAAATCAGGCAAATATATCTTTGTAGAGAAACTTCAAGCGATTCTCCCCAGCGTAATAGATTTCAAAATGACGAGTTAGTCTTTCTTCGGCACAGAATACGAACGGCTCTGTTCGTGACACTTAGGAAATATTTCATGGACTGCCGGGAACGGTTTGAAATGGACTAAATGCCCGGCAGTCCCAATTTTTTCAAAAAATTCGGCAAAACAGAAGAGGTCAGTAAATCAGGCAAATATATCTTTGAAGAGAAACTTCAAGCGATTCTCCCCAGCGTAATAGATTTCAAAATGACGAGTTAGTCTTTCCTCGGCACAGAATACGAACGGCTCTGTTCGTGACACATGAAATATTTCATGGACTGCCGGGAACGGTTTGAAATGGACTAAATGCCCGGCAGTCCCAATTTTTTCAAAAAATTCGGCAAAACAGAAGAGGTCAGTAAATCAGGCAAATATATCTTTGAAGAGAAACTTCAAGCGATTCTCCCCAGCGTAATAGATTTCAAAATGACGTGTTGGTCTATCCTCGGCACAGAATAGAACGCCTCTCTTCGTGACACTGAATTCATCGTTGACTGTGCACAGGGAACGGTTTGAACTGAGCTCAGCCGTGAGAAATTTCAGTTAGTTGGTTACAACATAAATGTCAGCATATCTCTACAGACTCTAAGAGTAAATGCGTTGCTATAAAAATATGTCTTTCAATTTATATATGATCAAATGCTCCGTAATAATAGCCATAGATAATGTATGAGAGTCACGTCTTGTAACACTGACAGGTAGAGTTGACCAGTGTAATGGAATTTAGTATAAAAATAAGCTTCAGAAATGTTCGGTAAATATCTACGTTCAAAGGTTTCTAATGAGTAGAATAATCTTGGAGTACCCCAAAAGGATACTTTATAAATCTTTTAAAATTAATTTTAATCAATTGTCCGATAATCATTATTGAAAAAGTAAACCTCTCGGTTTCCATGGTAAAACATAACCAAATAAGTAGACTCATGGCCTTGAATATCAATTACCATCAAAAGTGCCTACCTCCCCTTGCACTGCTTGTAAAATACCTTGCTAAAACTTATATTCGGATTTCTGATTTTCAATTAAATCTTAATAAAGTGAAAATTGGAACTCAATCAAATATCACTAATGAAATAATTATCGCTTTGTCGTAATCGATACTATAATTGGCACCCCAAGGTGGTAGGACTTAATGATTTTTCCAAGCTTAGAGTCGTATGCATAGCCGGAATATTTATCTAGTGGATTGTAGAGGCATTATTCTTCAATTCGCTAATTTTTTCGACGCTTAAATGAAAGAGAACTTATATCACAATGCGAATTATTTCTGACTTTGAATTGGTTTTCCATCTTGCCATTCTGACGCGACATTTTAATCAGATATCCTAGATTTTCACGAGTAGTTTGTTTCTTACCCGTCTTTGTATCGGCAGGTCTACATTTTTGAACCGTTTCACCTCTAGCGGAGCATCCGTTTCTTCCTCTTCTACAAGAGTTCCTTCATTAGCTCTACCAATGGAAACCTGGGTCGATTCTTTCCTTGCTCTTTCTTGCAACAACCCATCCTTACTTACTCTTCTCCTTATCCTTGATTCGCTTTGGATTTCTCGACTCAGACTATTAATTCGAGCTCTCAAGCTACGATGATTTTCATTGTACAAATTAGTTGATCTTTTGAAGCTATTCTTAGTCAAGAGTTGTGTGTTCTGGTTCCCATGTGATGGAAAAGTCCTTCCTCGCCATCTCCTATAACATGGTCTATCATAAATCGAGCCATAAATATATTTATTGTTTCCAACAGCTGGCCTATGGTTGGTGAATGTAAAGTCTGGCAGACGGTTTCTCAAGCTTGCTTTTTCTTTAGATTCGGTAGAAAGTGTAGAATTGGAGTATTGAAACTTCTTTAGCACGAATGGCAACTGTATGCCTTCTTCACTGATGGCACGTCTATGATTAAGTCGATGTACTGCAGTCGCGACATCGTTGGTATCTGTTTGGTTGTTATTGTTGTCAGTTAAGTTTGTGAACTTTTTTATTTGGCTGGTACTCTGGTTTTGCGTCCAGAATGATTCTTCCGTTCCTAGTTGATTCAACCGAGATGCTTCCGTGTTACACCATTGGTTTTGCATCGTATTCATCATCTTATGGAACCAATAAACTTAGAAGCCATGCAAAATCTTCTCATACCTGTCGCAAGATCACTTTGGTGATAAAAAGCTCTCAAATTGTACAAATGAACGAGCTATATGCCTAAACATCCTCTGCTTTTTCAAGTCAGTGATTGCACCCCAGGAACATATGACCTCAATGTCATTACATCCTTAAAGACATAACGACCAGAAAATCCTAGGAAGTTGTAAACAAGGTATGGCAGGACGTCTACTCAAATGGACTGCAGATTGTAGAGAAGTTGAGATCAAGTACGTAACGCAGAAGAGGTCACATCTATGAATTGATCGGAAAATTATTGGTTGGATTATTTTGATTGCAAGGCCTCTTATGACACTCTATTGAAGATGTTCCAAAAGTCACGGTGTGGGACCGCGTTGGTTTGCACCAAACAAGACGCGTTTTTCCAGATGAAAAGCTTTCTCCACAGAACAATTATCTGAATTCTTGCATACCTTTAAGAGTCTTTGAATTCTTTAGTCTTGATATCGAGATGCAAGTGTTGATTTTTGTATGACTTGGACTGAAGTCGTGCTTCTTGTCATGTACTTGTGGAAGTCAAAGCTATTATTAAAAGTTTTACTGTTCACGTATACCCTTTCCTCGAGAGAACTAAAGCAGTTGCCAAACCAAAGTGATACACTAGAATCACACCAACTTACTATATATGCTTCACAAGGTAAATAAGCCTTGTGTAAACCCAAAACACAAGCCAATGTTGCAGACTTTGAAGTGTGAAGTCGATCATATAGCTTCTAATTCGTAGGCAAACACTATCTACGTCACACGAGTGTCCCAAGGCCAGCCTGTGACATTTAGCATTGTTTGAAGTGACTTGACGCAGCACCATTTTTAAGACAAAATGATATTTTTTTTCATTTGATTAATTTGGTCGTAATCCCCTCTTTTGAAATGGTGGCAGTGGTTGGATTGCGGGGTATTTAATAGAGAATAATTATCTGTGATCATCTTTAGCTATTTGTCTTACGGATATAAGAGTCTTATAAAAATATGCAAGGCTTATAAAACAGCGTGTAAAGAATACTTTTGAACTCACTCGTGAGGGAAACATGATCCAGTGACAAATGCTCCTAATTCCACTTCAAATATAACAGGATTATTATACTCAATTCAAAAGTAACTTAAAATAGAAAAGATTACAATTATGTGTATGTAATTGCCATGGTAACGTAGTTTAGTACTAATAATGTGAAGGTGTTTGGATAATGGAGTACGCAACGACGACAAAAGGCTATTCTAGTTTTAAATGTGTTTTTCTTTGTATGATAAGGAACCTTTATGAGCTCAGGTCATTAGTGGGGAATAATACAAACCAATTAGCCCTTTTTACCAATAACGCAGTCATCTTAAATCATAGGATGCCAAGGAAGCAAACGTGGATATAGTCCAGAACTGGACCCACTTTCCTCAGTAACTGATTAATTCATATCGCAAAAATAAAATAAAAAACAGCGCGCGCACGAAATACAGAATACTGAGTTCGTTCTTGTCGCGCGCGCATCAATAAAAGTGGGTCCAGCTATGGACTAACGTGGATATATTTATAGGTTACTTTCTCAAATAATTTTACGCTTTGGTGTTTCACATATCGCTCCAACTACCAGCAAATTCAATTGGTTTTTAGATGTGTTTCTCATTGGATAACATTAAATTATATAAAAAGACACTCTGACAGCTGTGCATAAATATAAATTTTCCACAATCAACTCCCAAGAGTGGTATCACGTGGTCTAAAATGGGCACAACAAACAACGAAGGTAAAGAGGTCTATTACATTTTTCATGACTTTGACTTGCGCGCGCGATTTTTCCAAACTAAAAGATAAGCCAAAATTGGTACTAAACTCTTTGATTTCCTTGTCTGGGGAAGATCTACAGGGTCACACAATGCTGCGCTTCCCGCTAGTCGCCTTGGAATGCCGCCTCAAAATATAAAGCCATGGCATTTTTACTGAATTATATTTGCTAACATGCTGTGAACATCATCTCTACTCACCGGAAACTTGTTTCCTCGTTCATCAACCAAGGTGATTTTTCTCCGTGGACTAGGAGATTCTGGTATATAACCGTCCATAATTTCACGATTTCTTAGCCTTTTAGCCATTTCCCTTTCTTCTTCTATAGCTCTGCTTTCTTTTCTTTCAAGCTTCTCTTGGAGTTTGTAAAGCCTTTTGATTTCATGATTGAGTTGTTTGCTATCATTACGCCTGGATTTCATCATTCTTATGGTGAGATTTCCAAGTGATTGTCGTTGGGGTCTTGGTTTCGGTTTTTTGATGAGTTCTCCTGACTAAGAAAAAAGGAATAAGAAAGACTATGCATCGATAGATTCCTACTAGACAAAAGAAAAGAAAAAAAAAGTAGCTGATCATTGATAGTAAGACCGATGGGCGAGTTTTCATAGTTGCAAGCCAATTCTTAGCAAAAAATGACGTTTTTAAAATGGGATGGTTTTTAAAAGCATTGGAACTTAAGCTATGAGCACAAGATGTAACATTGCACGCAGTGTTGCCGGCAATCGATGTTGCGAGCCATGTCACACGACGCAAAATTAAAACTGTTGCACGCCACGTTGCTGAAGTAGAAAACGATCCTACTTCAACAACATTACCTGCAATATTGCGCGCAATGTTAACGTTTGAACCGCACGATGCATATGTCTATTAAATATCTCAGCAACAACCAAAAAGAAAGTGAAGGAGAATTTAAGAAATCAAAAAAGAACTCAGAAAATCAACGAAAACTATGAAACTATGTGGATAATCTGGCCATGGACTTGAAATATTTTTCAAAATTAACTTTACAGTTGAGTATAAGATGGTTAAGTAGTGACTTCATTCCTCTTACAATCTACTTACGTGGAACTTATCAGCAACGAGACACCATTTTGTGTTCGAATTCCTTCTCAGTCGACCGAGGCTTCCTGAGGTGGTGTTCGAAAAATGACTCGCGGATCCAATGCTCTGGTGAAGTGCAACGGATGTCGACGTCTTTCGGCTGTTTTTCCGATCTGTGAAGAATTGATGAACAATACATGATAATACTGATGATACAGTGCATGGGGAAAGAATCCTCCTTTCGTTGAGCAATCTTTACTTTTTTTGTTAAGAACATTTCTTCCTTTTGGGCGCGTAGGTAAGGGAAAACCGAGGCGAGGAAGGGATGAAAACTAACACTGGTTCAGTTAGAACTTTCCTTGGGCTTTTCTTTCATTTATGGCATACTTAAAGGAATATATGTCCGGAAAGAAAATAAAAGCTTTGATAAGTAGAATAAAGATGGTGGTCGTGATGATGAGGATATGATGATGACCATCAAATGAAATACACTACAGAATTTCATTCAACAAAGATACGACTGCCCAGTAAGCGCAATATTGGAGAATAGTAAATTCGATAACTCTGCAGGAAATTGCTGAAACTTAAAGAAATAATATCATTTCTTAAAACTTATGATCAGAAATCGAAAGAAAGTAAATATATAACAGAGTCGTCATATAGTTAGTATAACTGTAGTGTCATCAAGATTGAAGACTAAGACTACAATCCAGTTTTAATAATAATCGTCATGGTAACGTGTATAATCCTTAAAATATGACACCTTCAATTAACTTGTGATTATTTTGGTAACACTTTATGCAAGAAGTAGAATACTATACACTGTTAAATAACATATTGAGCATCCCATAACCAAAACGTCTTAGGAAGGCCAAGCAACTTTGTAGATTTTTTACTGCTTTCCTAGTTGTAAGACCATCGTTGTCCTGAAAAATGGCACTGAACAACTGAGCTGCGAAAGTTTCTTAGCAAGAAAATCGTTTCTTTGAACGTATTTATTAATGTGTAAACATTGTGTTTGCAAAGTTTGTCCTGTGGTCATGGCTACAAAGGATGTGAAAATCTCGCCAAACTTGTGACATGATGGCAAGGAATAAAATAAATGAGGCTCTGCGGAGCCAACGCTGGGAAACCCATTGTCTTCCGACTTTCCTATTATCTTAAAACTACATAACTGTAATAGTGAGTCAGTTCTCAGTCCCGTACAGCACCATATATATGGATTGGATATTCTAATTTACCTATCAAAAACACAGACAAACAGTAACTGGAGTAGTAGTTGCTTGTCATCTTGAAGAACTATTCCAAAAAAGGCACTCTTTGCACTTCAAATGTTGCAAAGACTCTCACAAACTTTAAAACCAACTTAAACTATTTAATGTTTTGATAGACGAGGCAATATTCGAGTTCCAGGTATGATTTTGGGCATCACTTCGTTTACTAAATGTTACACGAGGTCAGACGAGGATGTAAAACTAATACACGTATTTACAAAGCCGCCAAACAACCTCGTTAAAACTTTGAATAGCTGTTGTTGCTGTTGTTGTGAAGTAATGTCGAAGAATCATTACCATCAGCATTTACAACAACTTATTTACCCTCTTAAAGAATATCGAGTGTTAACTACGTGTTATCACAACTTACAATGCTCGTTGACTTCTTCAGCGAAGACATAGCTGTTGCTTGAAGCTTGTATCTTGTGCATGTTTTTCAGACTATGATTCTTTTTACCGATTCCCTTGGCAACACTCAGTGAAGGACATTACAGCACTAGTAAACTTGAAGATACAACCTGAAGAAGCATTCCAGGCTGATTAAATAGCACATTCAAAGCAAAATACTTCTTTCTAGAACCAAACTAATAGTTTGTTATGAGTTAATGAAGACTTATAAAATCTAATAAGCTTCGTCTTTTGTTGACTGAAGATTACAAGCAGTCGTAAACGGCTCACTGCACTGTGATGTAAAAGGGACTGGGCTCTTTTGTTCTCCTGAAAAGCCTTAGTGTATTCGGCTCTTGTAAGCTATTGATAAGAACAGATTAGCTTGGATTCTAAATTTGTATAAAGAAGGCCGACAGCGAATACTTTCTTGGGGTAATTAATTAATCCTTGGCGGTTATTGGTTCGTTCCTATACGTGGTCGTTTTTCGTGTCTTGAGGTGTCATTGTGTTTATTTGTTGATACAAATCCAATGTGATGTACATGTCTGGGATAGTTCATCTCTTTGCTCTCAATGACTCCAGGAAAGGATTATTACACAAGACACAAATGCTAAAGCCCGCAACATTCTAAATCTCGGAATTTACAGACTTCATATATGTTGGAAAAAGCGTGCCCCAAAATGAGAATCGTCGTGGCATTGCAATCCCAAACTAGAACTGTAGTCTTAAATTCTGGAAAAAATTGTTTTGGTTTGTCAGCGATAAAGATCACACAACAAACCAGTGAAAAAGTATTTTGAAATCAATTTGCACGAAACAGTACTATTATATCAGAGAAACAATAGGATGTTTTACTGTTTACTTGAAATACTTTTTCACTGGTTTACTGTGTCTGCACTTTCCAGTCCACAATTGAAAATCATTATTATTTATTCATTCATTGATAATATTCAATATTACTATAAAAAGGTTCATTCATTAGTTATTGGTCAAACTTTGTCAGGGTCTAGACTCTTCACATTCAAACACTTATCTTATTCAACACCTTCTTTCACAAACTTTTAAAACTTAATTGCCCTATTACACTTTAACGTCACAGCTTGTTTATAAAAGGACAGAATTATGAAGAACAATAAGAATTTGACTAATTTTACTCTGCAGCTGAATTGATAGCTCTGTTATGTCTGGTTTTCAAACGTTTTATAAACTGGTGTTTATTCTACGATATATACAGTATTTGGTGGCTATTATTGCTTTTCTGTGGTCTAAAAAAATAAAATTGTTCGCCGTTTTCTTTGTGTTGTTCAGTGTTGCTGTGGTCTTGTCTCCCTCCCACGACCATGATTCTTAGCGTTAAAACAAAATAATGTTTTAACATGTGACGTTAAAATGAAATAGGGCAATTGGTGCAAAAAATAACAACTTTTGCTTATTAATACTGTGCTTATCTTTCTGGAAAAGTAAAAAAACATGAGTTTCGACATGCAGTGGGGTCAAATGTAAGGTACTATAAAGAAAGCAGTTTTATCAAACGAATTCTCTGTTTCCCGACTGTTTTTTCTTGCAGAAGGACCCCGTATCATCCTGTGAAGACTTGTTCGGATCGTGAAATTGTATTGATGAATTATTTCATTTGGTGACATCACATGCTGAGGTTACTCCAAGACATGTCGTACGGCCTAAGAACAAATAGAAATGTTAAGAGTTTGTTGTATTCACGAAGGCGAGGCGAGGCGAGGCGAGGCGAGGCGAGGCGAGGCAAGGCAAGGCAAGGCAAGGCGAGGCAAGGCGAGGCAAGGCATTATTCCTTTACCTTTCAGTTGTCGAAGGTCTTCCATGTCCTCCTTTGAAATCATGTGTCGTCATGGACTGCCATTGTAAGGCAGGTGTTTGGGCTGCGAAACAAATAGCAAATTAATCATCAGCGTCACATGCACTGGTTCTTCCGTATCTCTTTTTCCACTGAAACAAAACCCCCCTTATCCGCGCAACTTAAAACAACTCGATCTGCGCTGATCAAACCCTGAAACAAATGCAACCTCTGAGCTGATCTAAGTCAGGGCACGGCTAAACTCACAGATCGAAACGCTGAAACAACCTCTGGGCTGATCAAAGTCAGCCGGAGCACGACTTACTTACAGCGAATGCTGCTTAGAAGCGGGTTTGACAAACTTTTTATGACAAATGTAATTTAACAATGAACCGATGAACGTTACTTCTCACCTTTTGAGTTGGGCCTAAATCTATCAGGTTTCCATGGGTTATAGGGCTTATAATTTTGCGGAACTGTGAAATAAAAGAAAACGTGATCATTCACACCATAACATCCAAAACCGGGTACACGATGCAACTACGCTACTGCGCGCAACGTTGCCTAAATAAAATAGAGTTACCTCTTCAGCATTGCGTTCAACATGTTTCATCATGCGAACCATTCTAGTTGCACAAGACATAATGTCATGACTTTCACGTGTACCACTGGGCCAGAATTATGCAGGTAGCATTCTTAACTAATTCTTTTAATTCTTTTTTGTGTGTGCAGGACTTAACAACTGCATGCACAATGTTTCCAAAGTTCCCTGCGCCATCTTGAAAGGTAGTCATGCCTTTGCATAAAAGTGAGACATGAAGTGAGCTTGCATTGATAGAGACCATTTTTAACACCTTGGAGAATTATTCACATATCTCTATTATTGCAAGGTTACCTCATGCATGTCTTGCTTCGATGCAAAGGCAGGGCTATACCTTTCATAATGGCGCAGAGAACTTTGAAGGGGGACTATTTAAGCCTTTGTAACACGTGGACAGATGGATGTGCAGTGGATGGATGGCACATTCAACACTTGACTTACCAAACGGTTTGCCTCGGAATGTTGTATTATAAGTAGTTGAAAACCACCGGTGTTTATCAGTTTGTAGTATATTGACAGGAGCAGACTTGACTTCTCGTGGACCATCAGCTGCAACATCATTCTTCCATACTAGATATGACTGTAACAAACAGGAATACAAACAAAACTAACGTTACGATAAAACCCATGTGAAGAATATGGGGGTGTTCTACTTGACACAAAGTTGCATGTGCAACAAAAATGTTGTTGCGCACGAGGTCGTAATACGAGCAGCATTCGCTCTGCAACTTACAACGCGACATTGTTGCGCGACAAGTTGCACGATTTTGTTGCTCGTATTTCTGCGCCTTTAGATCCATCTTCAGGGAAAAGTTTTCTTTGTTTCTTCTACATTTAATTTTATTCAAACGGTTGCAGCTGTCTGTAGATTTACAGTAAGGGAATATAAAGTATGTTTGAGAACAGCGAAGAACTGATTCGAATAGAGGTATAGGACTTCGTGTAGTGGGATAAAAGTGTGCGCAAACCAAGATACGCAAACAGGAGAAAAGAAATTATGAAAAATAGGGTTTTGGTAGCAGGAGGAGAAGGAAGAAGAAGGGCCGAGGAAGTGAGCTTCATTCGAGAAGAGGACGAAAATCGCTGCAGATATAATTACCATATCGGGATATTGCCATGGATCGTGTAGGCGAGGATGGGGATTATTCTTTCTATGAGAAGAGATTGGTGTTGGTACACTGTGTCTGCTATATTGAACCGGTGGAGTCCTAAAGGTGCCTGCGTAGTGCGACCTTTCAAAGGGCCATCCTCTGGGAAGGTGATCTGCTGTTCTCATTCTGCAAAGAATAATAACAAAGTAAGTTATATCGCTCTTTGTGTATTACATTCATGAGCAAAATGGTTACTTAAGTGGCTGTTTAACGGTGGAAAATTTTAGCTGAACCGCTGCATGCAACGCAACGTTGTTGCAAGACAAGTTGAACTGTTGCTAAAAGTTTCTTGTAACAAGGCTTGTGAGGCTTTTTTGACGAGAAAGTTTAACTAAAATTTTAAGTAGAAACACTCTCTAATGAAAAAAACTTTTGCTTTATTCACAGCGTAAACCTAAAGCTTGTATCGTGCGAGGCAAGTTTTACAAGGAATTACGCGATGGAACAGCGCTGGTGAAACTTAATTGTCTCGCTCTTGCGCGGAGGTTTGAGCTATAAAACTATGAAGTATGGATTCTTTTTTGATCAAAAATATTCTCTTAAGTCCAGCTAATCAACTGTCTAGTTTTTACGGAGCCCAGAAAAAGAAAACTTTGACGAATCAATGGAAAAAAATAAGAGTCAATGCAAAACTCCTTAAAATCCATGCATGCTCGTGAAAAAAGAATGATATCATCCAATGGTGGGATATCCTATACTGCTAGTTTGACCTTAGCTACCATCTCATGAAACATTATACACTGGTTGCTTTTCTCCACATTTGTTAAAAAAGATTTCAAAATGTTATGCTAAACTCAGCGCAAAGTTGTTTCCAAAAACGTTACAGCCGATCTTTATCATGTCATGTTATGTCGTGGACTTTTTGTCGTTTGAATATGTAAAAATTCCTTTGACATATGCAAATAACAAGATAGGTTTGTTTAGGATTCGTCTAGCTCTCCTTGAAATATAATAATATGTATATATTGCCGCGGTATTTACTAGTTTCCAAGTTAGAGTCTTACCTCTGTGGCGAAGCCATCGATCCGGGAACACCAACATAATCTCTGGCATATGTTGTCCAAGGAAAGCCTTTTCTTCGAGCAGCTGATGCTAAACAATCAATCAAATACGCATGGTGATTAACAATTGACTGTAAACAGTCGATGGCAGCATAATGCTTACATATTAAATAGTTATAAACTCAAAAACTCCGTAATAGTAGCATTATGTCCAAGATTTTAATCCCAAAATGCCTGTGGAGGTTTTTTTTTTTGCCGTAACATTACTTATACAAGTACGTCTGATCGTCAAAGACAAAATTGCGGGAAGATAACTTTCATCTCCACACTCGCAAAGCATTCAAACAAGCTTTCCGTAAATATTGTATAAATCAAGAAAGTTTTATGACCTACCTGAAGCTGGAGTCTCTGGTTCTGTTCCCCACGGAGGATTTTTCACTGTAGTTTTAACTATATCTCCAGAATCATCATCTTGTGTAAACTGCCGCATGATCAACTCGAGTCTCTTCAGCTGGCTATCTCAATTGAGTACAGGAAACTTTTTTCTCCGTTGTAGCTACTTCACGAGTTTCTTAATAAAACTTAGTCTAAGATTAGAGCCCTCTAATTGTGAAACAGCTTTTTTATATTGGTATGATGGTTAAAAAAGTCAATTGGCACCTATATAAAATTATATCACTCAGAATTGAAAAGTTGTGACCAATTTACTCGAGATTAAACAAGCTCCCTGATGCTGATTGGCTAACTGGTTGCTAAGCGATACAAGCTGCTCAGCTAAAGGAAGCGTCAGTTTTTGACCTTTTGTTATGGACAATTTGTAAGCCGTTTGAAATATCGGCAATCAAGGGGTACCTACTATTATATATGCCTTGATGAACTATTATAGATACTATTGAGGGTTGATCTGAAGTGGCCAAAAGGAAGCTGGGATTCGCCTTAAATGGGATTTCATTTACTGGGACTGTGATTTAGCCATTACTGGGATTGGGTTATTACAAAATCTCTAACTCCAACTCTATAACTGGAACTGGGATTTTGCATGATTAGGGACTGGGATTTTGCAAAATTTTGGGCTAGGTAATGGGATTACGACTCCCCCCTCCCCTCCCTTACCTTAGGACTCTCTCAGGACGCACGCAAAAGAAATTGTTTGGGCTGCCTGTGTTTCCGGGAGGAGTCTCGACAAGCTACAGTAAACAAGATGGCGGACGTGGGTTGAGCATAATATCGAATAAATTTGTACGCAAATAGCTTCGAATTTTCAACTTTAAGAGAATATGAAGACGTGAAAACACATGCCAGAAGCATCAAAAGTACCCTATTATGTCCGTAACTAAGAAACTAACGAAGGCAGAGGCAAGGTTCGTCGAAATAACCCAAAAATCAGCTGGGCATTTGTTGTTCTAAATTTATAAATACTTCAATATCGTTTTTATTTTCACTTTTTAAAATCATTCTTTTTGATCATAAGGTCTTCATTTTTTATTTATTGGGTGGAAAAATATTCTCACTCTGTTTAATCTGTTTTAACTCTGTTTAAGAATCCCTTCATAAGACAATGGACTAAAGCGTAGGTTAGGTTACTGTATTTCATTTTAAAAAATACATATAGTGTAGATTAATTCATCTTAAAATCAAATAAATCTTCTTGATATAAAATATTTTATTTTTTAGTGGTAGCAGTAAAGATTCAGGAACGCATTTGTATCTAGAGATCAACGCAACCCAGTGGCCTATAGTATATTCTTCTACATATAACATTGGGTTTCTTGGACTTGAAAGACTTCATCCTTTTGATTCTGGCAAGTGGGGAAGGGTATTTAGCTTATTAAAAGGTATGACAAATACTTACATTTTCTTTATAAACATTTATTATGTGATATGTATGTCAGTGTGTATATCAAATGTCAAATTCATTATGTTTCATGATAATGAAATAAGATTCATTATTTTTTCACCTCAGTATGCATGCTCTAATTGGTGAAGAACTGTGCCGTATTAGTGAATATAGCATGGCGCTGACATTAGTATGTGTGCAGCCGGCTTTGCTTGTGTGGTGTATTGAAGAAATAGAAATTGAGCATGTATGCTGTGTGAAGTCATATATGAAGTGTTCTCAATACAGCACAGCAAGCAAGTTCTTCATGTCTTTTATAGAAATATATAAATTACAGTAGCTGTTATTTTGAACATGAATGATGAAATATAAGGTGCATGTGTATATGCCCTGTGCTGTCATAATGTAGGGGCTCGATCTCAACCAATCAGAACGCGAGGTTTATAACAGTTGAATTCTATAATAAATTGTTATTATTGAAACAGCCTGTTTTATTTCTTAATAGAAGCCAAGCTGATAGATGACAGCAGTATAGTAGAGCCCAGGGAGGTAACAACAGAAGATTTGATGGTTGTGCATACCAAGAAATATCTTGATAGCCTCAAGGTACATGTAACAGTGGTTTTGATATATTAACCCTTTGACTCCTATGACATTCGAAGCCACCCATAAAAATTGCACCTTATTTGAAAAATTCAAGCTTCAGCAGTTTTGGCCTCAATACCAGTCTAATCAGTTCAGAAATGTTTTTGAAATAAAAGAACCTAAAGAAATGTCCAAAATTATAACAAAAGGTTTTGTAATACAGTTGACTCTCTCATAGACGACCACCTTGGGGCCAGAAAGAAGTGGTCGCTTATGGGAGATGATTGCTTGTAAAAGTGGTCACTTGACTTTATATAGTGTACCAGCTTGTGTTCTGACTTTAATTACATTTTTTTGTCCTTCTTGTTAGTGGAGTGTTGTTGTTGCCCAAATATGTGAAGTACCACCAGTGGCCTTTCTACCAAATTTCGTTGTGCAACACAAACTCCTGAAACCACTTAGACTACAGACAGGAGGCACAATCCTGGTATGTTTTGTTTTTGCTATTCAAGGCAAAATCCCCATTGCAAATTTGCTATCTGGTGTTGTCTGTGTGAAAAATTAATATTTTATGACAAAAAAAAATACCAATTGAAATGGGTTCAGTATTTTAGTGTCTGCGTCCACTTAATAGGACCAGCTGCTACTGGTGTCTGCAGAATAGAGGTGTATTTTACAGTGAATATAGGGAGAAATGTTTGGGATCCAAGCTAGTGTCTGCTTAATAAAGGGTTTTTCTTGATAAGGGGTGTGCGTAATAGAGGTAACCACTGTATTATAGAATTTTATGTGGCACCTCTCTATGGAGAGCAAGCATTTTTTATCTCTTCCCAATAAATTTCTTTAGCTTCGTATGCAAATTGCCATTTCAGACCACATGACATTCCCTTGAGAAATGTTCTTTTATTAAAATATTTACACATGAAAGAATCAACTCAACTCCCAAGAGTGACATCACATGATCTGAAATGGGCACAACAAACAACTACTGTAAGCTTAAGAGGTCTATTTTATGTGGTGCCTCTATGGTGGGTAAACATTTCTTAATATACCCTTCTAACTCCCCCCTCCCCCCCCCCCCCCCCCCCCCCACCCTTATCAGGTTGGAAACCTTTCCTACTTATACTGTAATCCAAATTAAAGTTTGATAATCACACCTGTGCTTTTTTACTTTTAAATATTTTCTCTGAAGGCTGCTAAACTTGCTATGGAAAGAGGATGGTCGATAAATATTGGTATGCAAAATTTTGAAGTTCTGCAATTAATTTTGATCACCATACCTCTAATCTTAATTTAAGAGTAAGAAATAAATATTTTCTACATTTTTCTTCTAGGAGGAGGATTTCATCATTGCTCAGCCAAAAGCGGTGGAGGATTTTGTGCATATGCTGATATTACTCTGGCCATCAAGGTAATTTTTTACTAAGAAATTCTTTTTTTGATTTAAATAATTTTTTTTTGAAATTAAATTAAATTATTTTTTAAATTTAAATTTAAGGGTTTTGTCTTACAAATAGTTTGTGTACTTTTATTTTGAAGCTTGGGGTATCAGTCTAATAACAATTAAAAGAGATGATAACTAGCGGTAAGCTAGTGTGGGCTGCATTGGTGTTTCTAATGAAACAGTTGTGATTAAAAGTTAAATTTTACACCGTAAAAAATAAGAAAGATAACTTAATGACATTTCGGACGCTAGTCCTTCGTCGGAGTAAAATAATAATAAAATAGTAGTAATTAATAATAATTAATGGAAGGTCCAAGAAATATATTTTTCAATTTTAACATCTATCATTTTCTAGTTTCTATTCAAGTACTTGGGTGTTGAGAAAGCCATGATCATAGATTTGGATGCACATCAGGTATGTAAAATTATTATAATAACAAGGTTTTTGAAAAACCCTTGAAAAAAATAACCAGTTTTTGAGAACCATACGAGCCAGCTTGCTAGAACCATACAAGAGGGTCAGTCCAAATTTTTTTTCTTAGAAAAAAGTTTGACAGGATTCTAGAACCATTGAAGTAGAGGATCTGTTGCAAAGATTTTTTGTTCTGCTAAAACCCAGGTAAGAAGTAAAAAAATTAATTTAAAAATTTGTCTGGTTTTTGTTCAGGGCAATGGACATGAAGCTGATTTTATGGGCGACAAGCAAGTCTATATTATGGATGTTTATAATGCTTACATATATCCAGGTGCTATGAGGGTAAAAAGTAAGTACATATCTTAGTAGGTACTATCATTATAATAATACTGGTCAAAGTGAGCAATAGCATCCCGCAAGGGCGGATTCAGGAATTTGTTGAGAGGGGGGTCCACATGATTGTATACTTCATACAAAATTTACTTCAAACCTGTGGCAAAACTAAATTTTAAGATAAAACAAACAATGAAACCTTAGGTATGACATTAGGTCTGGACCCCCCTGACCCTCCCTCTGGATCCCTTGGCTGATCAATTGAATTTATGTCAGGTATAACAGGGGGGGCCAGGCAGCCCCCCAAAAGATCTGGCCTCCCCCTAAATCCACCCTTGTTTTAGTAACCAAAAATATTGCAAGGTTATGATAACAGTTACTGTGGTTTATATTATCTTTTAGGTGCAATAAATAGGAATATTGAGTTAAACCACTTTACCACGGATGATGAGTATCTCCCATTAATACAGAGGTATGAAAAGGTTTTTCCTCCGGTTTCCCCCCTCCCCCCTCAATATATCATACAAGTAGGCTTTTTCTTTTTCTTGTCATTTCTAACCTGCTTGATGCAGCTAAAGACCCCTTGCAGCATGTCAGAATACAGCTCAATAAATTTGGAGGACAAAACAATAAGTTCCAATTCTCAGGAAATCAAAATTCTTTTGTTTTGTCCTCCAAATTGAGTGCTTTGACATCACATGAAAGGGTTCTGACTGTCTATTGTTTTTTGTTTCAGACATGTTCCTGATGTCCTGGATGAATTCAAGCCTGATATTGTTATATATAATGCAGGAACTGATGTGTTAGAAGGTGACCCTCTGGGCAATCTATCCATCTCCCCAAAGGTATCAGTTATTGATATATATATATATATATATATATATAAGTTTTTTATTAATTAATTTTTTATTGAATTATCTGCACATATTAAATTTTGTAAGAAACCATTTGTAAGTACCTTCAATCAATGACAAAATTGTAAGACAGTGCTCGAACCCATGTCTTTGGTATAATACAAAATTATTAATATGTAAATATCAGTCCTTATTTATGAAGTATAATATGGTTGGTGTAGTCCTTAATTTTTGAAGCGCAGGTCATAGTGGTGAGACTGTGCTCACCATTCATGAATGTGACCCAGGTTTGAGTCCCACCTGGTTGGGTGTGGTATGTGATTAGAGTTGCTTGTTGGTTCTGTCCTGTGCTTCAAGGGTTTTTGTCCGGGTTCTTCAGTTTTCTTCCCTCTGCAAAAATCAACTCATCATAAATTCCAATTGGAATATTTTCAGTGGACACATAGCTCATTTTTAGAGATGCCACTGCTAAACCACATTTATTTATCATTTATATATTACTTTTTCTTTAATTTACTAACAGGGAATAATCAAAAGAGACCAAATAGTTTTCCAAGAAACAAGAGCAAGAAAAATACCAATTGTTATGGTCACATCTGGTGGATACCAGGTAGAATAAGTTTATTCCTGCTGACTGTAGTGAGCTTGCCTCTCATTGAATCTTCGCAGATTCAATTTTTATATACGTAACTTGCTAAATTCTGATATCACACATAGAAAGTCAGAGTTTTTTGGGTCTCTCGATCTCTGCTTTTTCTTTAAAAAGTTCTCCATTTTTTCGTCCCTCTCAAAACGTATGTAACTTGCTAAATTCTGATATGAGCTGTAAATTAGCTGTGCCCTGACCTCACTATGATCAGCCCAAAGGTTATTCTAGGGTTCAATAACTTTTTGAAGGGTTTGTATTTGAAACTCTTGAAGTGGTATGAAAAGGAAATGTGAATTTATGTGAGCAATCATCACTTTTTTGGAATGCTTTTTTTCTGTGATTGTTTCTAGAAAAAAACAGCCAGGATAATTGCTGATTCCATACTCAACCTTCATGAAGAGAGACTCATATCCTGCAATTATTCTGAATCAGGTTAGTATGACTGGTAACATATTGCTATGGACATTACACTGTCACCCGATTCTGTCACTAACTTACCCCACCCTCGATTCCTCAGCTTCTCTGCCCCCCCCCCCTCCCCAAATAATTTGTGCATCATAATCATTGACTTCCTTAACTAGTATTTTAATTTGTTCTTAATTTTTCAGGTCCAATTACATCCTCAAAGGCAGACTCATCTTCCAACTACAATACTTTCAACAACCCCTCTTCTCTCTAATCCATCTTAAATTATTACTATGCACATTAATTACAAGATATGTCAACATTGCAGACTGCAAGACTTAAGAACAGTTTTCGTATATGGGTGGGAAACATATCATGGTACTGACCTACAGCACGCACACAGTAGGACATGCCGTAAACATTGAAATAGCTTCCCATTGTCTTTCAGTAGTTCATTCATGAATCACGATGCGTAGTTATGGCTATGATTAAGGTACAAATCTGTTGTACTGTTTCCCACTCATACGAAAACTGCTCTAATACAAAGCCCACTCAAATATCAAATCCAGGTGCTATTCATGCATTGAATGCAGCTGGTTCTCTCTAAAAGTACTGTTGTAATATGGGCTACAAATTGTCATGCAACATTGTTGCATTGCAAGTTGAAGAGCAAATATTGCTCATATTATCACCCTGTGAACAACAGAATTTTGTTGTACGACTTTAATTTGTTGCAAAAATTAAAGTAGAAGCTCTTTCTACTCTCTGCAACAAAGAAAATTTGGAATTCATTATGAAAAGAAAATACTTAATTATAGCAAGATTTGTAAATATTCAATAAGATTTAGCTAGTCCGCTAGCTTTCACTTAAGGTACCGGTATATAATTAATTATATTCCTGGTTAAAGAAGACACATGGTCACCCCCACTACCTTAATGTATACTGTCGGACTTACCATGACTTTGTCAGTGCCGTGCCATGCCATCTCATGTATGAAAACATCCAAAATTAGATGCTTTGTCCATGCGGTGCCGTAACCGTGGTATGCCGTGACTTTTCATACTCATACGAAATCTGCTCTAACTGGAGTTCATTTTGTCAAAGACATAAATTTAATCATGAAATTCAATTCGTTGCAGCCACTCATTTTTCCAAAAGTTATATCTAGATATTGACCGTCTGACAGTCTGTTATTACCTTTATCATTGAAGTGCAACCTGCAAAGTTTGATGTCTCGTTTGCAAATTAAAATAGCATTTTTGACAGCCACCACTCAAAATATCGGGCTTGTGTAAATCTCACAAAGCTAACAATTAGCTTACCGGTAGTTTTCAATTATATATTAATAATTATTTACTAGGAACTTGTTTTATTCTTGCCAAAAGGAACAGAATTAAAAACAGGAATTATAAGTAGGGTCTGGCTTTCTTCATGTAAATCTGACCTAGTTTATCATGATATTAATGAGGATCATATGTATATCATTGTACTAAGGTGATTTATTTTATTATAACTGGTAAATGTGTACAGGGGCAGATCCAGAAATTTGCAAGGGGGGTGTCCAAAATGAAAAACAAATTACAATAATATAGTAACATCTTGTCAGAAATGAAAAAGTGACGATATAGTAACATCATCAATAATAAGTTAGGGAGGTGTCAGAAGTGAAAAAGTGACAATATAAGTAATGTCATCAATAATCCTAATCTGAGTTATTTTGTACTTACATTAATGAGGGGTGTCGGGTACACCACAGTACACCCCCTGGATCCACCCATGTATATGCCCTTTATATAGAACCCTTGCACCTGATGTGAAAGCAGTTCAGGAGGACAAAACAAAAGGAATTCAATGGACCCACCCATGTATATGCCCTTGTTTATACAGAACCCTTCCATGTGATGTCAAAGCAGCTCAGGAGGACAAAACAAAAGAATTTCAATCTCCTGAAAATTGGAACCTATTGTTTTGTCTTTCAAATTGAGTTGCATTCCGACGTGCTGCAAGGGGTCTATATGCCAGTTGTCTGTATGATTGTAAGAAATCCTCTGCTGAATTTCTAGCAAATTACATCCCAAGTGAAAGAAAGTTACAGCAAAATAACTGTAAAATTATTACTCTAAAACATTTGATCTGACACACCATTAATTATTACCCGGTACTTTTTTATTGTATTTTAAAAACTTTTTTCTGATATACAAAGTCAAAATAATTATTGCTCTAAAAAGTCTTGAAAAGTTGTCAAAATTTGCACATCAATTTTGTATTTTTTGGCAAAAAGATACTTTCTACTTTACATAAAGTACACTTTGACACTGTTCCAAGTTCTCTAGTCAGACTAAAAGGAAACAATTTTATTAAATTCATTTTTATTAGTGAATATATAATATGCATAACCCAATGACATCTAATCAATAAGCGATGTAAGATTATTTCTTTACAAATATTCATTCAAATGTACAGTTAGTAGGATTAGAGTCTAATGTCTTGTTCTATCTGCTTGTCGTGTTGAACTGCATGAAGTAGGCAGCTGTAGGAGGATTGGAGTAAACCTCTTTGTTGATATACTCTTGGCTGTAGAAGAAATTGAAATAATTATTTAGAGGTGTCAATGCTTTTCAGGGAGGTGTGTAAATACCAGTCCGCATTCCCCAAAAGGAATATTAGGGTTGGTTATTTTTGGTTAGCATTTTCAGAGTCTACGATTATGTAGAATTCAATTCGGCCATGAATTTGAGTAGTGTTTATGATCAATTTAAAGAAGGAAGAACTCATTTTTCATAGGCTCTTGGCAAGATATTTGATATCACCATTAGCAATTGTAGCCTCTGCTAACATTTGATCTAGTGAACTGTCATCATCATGCTTCTTGTAACCCAAAGATTTTTTTTAAATTTCAGATTGGGGAAAAAATTGGAAGAGGAATCTGTTGTTTACTAGAAGTAACTAGGGGAATCAAGAATAGACCCCTTTCATGTGACGTTTTGTTTGTCCTCCAAATTAAGCTGCATTCCAACATGTTGCAAGGGGTTTTTTCCAGTGTCTTTAATATACTTACGTTGCTTTTTGTTCAGCTGCTAGTCTGTTATTCTCAAGAGCTTGATCTCTTTCTTGCTGTTTTCTCTTCCGTTCCAGTTCCCTTTCCATCAATATTCCAGCTTTAGCTTGAGTTAAGAGAAGCCTTTCATATTCTTTTTGGCGTTCTTCTTCTTCTTGTTTCAATCTCTGTTGAAGAAAGCAGAGATTTTGTTTTAAATAAATAATACTACAATTGAAAAAACAGTTGCAGGTTGCATGAGATCATTTCAGTTGCAATGCTGCAAGTTATAGCGCGTTGCATGCATTTTTAGGTTAGCGTAATGGAATTCCATTTCTCAAGCTGGCTACTGCCACGTAAACACTGTTTCAAAACTTCATTACAATACTTTTAAACTCACCTCTTTTTCCTTTAACTGTTCCTGCTGTATGTATCGAACTTGGGCTAGCTGTGCTGGGCTCATACCCTTCCATCGATCAGTGATAACCCTATGTGGACCAAACGCACTCTGTGCAACATCGGGATTTTCAGTAAGCATATCTCCAAACACATGATTAGAGATTTCTGTGAAGTTGTCATCCTGTTCTTGCTGTTTCTCAAGCTGTTCCTTCGTCTCTTTTTCCTTTTTGAGTGCATCGTTAAAATCCTTTGTAGCCATGTTGATTGCACGCCGACAGTCGGCTTCAGCCATGGCTAGCTCACAAGCCCTTTGATCTAGTTCTCTGGCCTTGAGATCATAAAGGTGATCAGCGTATTCTTGGTTAGCTTTTGATTGGTTTCTTTCATCCATTTGTTGCTTGATGCACTCCCTATCAGTTGAGAACAATATATTAGCACAAAAAAATAATTATAAACTAGATTTACTGATGGCAAAACACTTTAGCTAAAGCTTAAGCTTATCTTACATTAGGCCATGCCCAAATGTTATACAGTCCTCATCAAAGCGAATTAGCTTTTGCAACAAAATAGGGTTTTGGTAGACGTTCAACAAAGTGTTTTCACAGCATTTTTGGAAGAAAGAATTGAAAGTTTTCCTAGGCACATGCCAAATGGAATGCCATGGAAATACCTTAATAGATGTCCACCAAAACTTACTGCATACTATTGAGAAGGATTGTAAACTTGTAGAACTATAAGTTAGGAGGTTATACCAAGAATATACTTTTGTACTCGAAAACAAATTTTTCATTTACATAATGATATGGAGTTGATACGTATGAAGCTAAGGTGTGTATTTGTACCTCATCTGTTCTTCTTGCAACTTCCTGCGTTCCTTAGAAGCCAAGTCTTCACCTAAGAACTTTTGCAGAGAGGCAACACCACACCTGGGATCATCATCAGACACTCTGGCAGGCTTGTCTTTCTTTAGGTAATCTGGATCATTAAGGTCCCATTCTCGTGTATCTTCTGGACGTTGGTGTTCACTTCGGAAGGTATTTAACTCCTTTTTCAGTTCTCTGATGTCATGTTCTTGTCTCGTTTCCATCAAAGCACATATCTTATCATTTCTTGTCAAATCAGCAGCTGAAATCATAGCAGGGCCGAGATTAGTAAAAATAAGTTGAACTACAAGTCCATGATATACCATTAAATTTGATTAAATTTTGTTAGATGTGTTTTCAAGAACTCTATATTATTATTATTTAAGCATAATGTATACTTGTTTTGACGTGGTGGTAGAAGGGGGGGGGGGGTTTAAGTTGTTAGGTATGCCAAAAGAAACAGTGATCCTACTAAGCTTGTTTTTTTATTCATATTTTTTTGGCACTTAGAGTCTTACCAAAAGCATTGTGCCTTCGTCTTTCTTCTTCCTCTTGACGTTGTCTGTCTACAACTTGCGTCTCTAAAGCTTGAACATCAATCTGGAGAAGTAAGAGAGATTTACCAATATTAAATGAGGAATCGAAACGCTAAATCTGTGAATATTCTTGATAAGCTTATTCAATTTGTAGTTCAATTGCAATGCCATTTACTTCCAACTAATTCTCTGATTACCAACTCGAGATATCTTTAAATTTTTGATGCCTTTGAGAAAGAACTATATATTTTTTACAATTCTTCAAGCTTTAAGATTTTAATTTCAATTTGGACAATGATCCGTCGTAAAAGGTAAAAAAATTAAAGCTTCACATATATAAAGACAAGAGATCAACTTACTCCAATAGTTCGAACTCGAGCATTAAAAATTCGACTTTGTCGCTGTAGTTCCCTATTTCTTCTCCTCTCAATAGCAGCATTTTCTTTCAGGTCGAGTGGGAGATCAAGTTTATACATCTTTCTTCTCGTTAAAACGTCCTAAATCTGCTGTAAAAGTCTTGAAATCCTCTCGTCTCTCTGACTCTTCTCGTTGCCGGAGTTTCTTTATACACAACTGGAGTTTGCTTTGGATGTTGTTGCTATGCAACGAAAACCCATGGTGCTTTGTAATACCACAGGAAGCCCACTTATTGGAAAGATTTTAAACTTGTACTTCTTATTTCTTCTTTGCTTGTTACAATAATAATAATAATAATAATAATAATAATAATAATAATAATAATAATAATAATAATAATAATAGTAACAATAATGATGATGATGATGAAGACGAAGATGAAGATGATAATGATAATGATGATGATGAAAAAGCGCATGATGATGATGATGATGATGATAATAATAACCACGTGGAAACCAGATAAAGTACGAACTTTTTTTTTCTCAGAAACAAATAGAATAAGATTTATAAAAAATAAAAATTCGGTTTTTTCAGATGAGAATTCTATACTGTCGAATGCAATAATGGCCGCCATATGTCATAGTTTTTCAAATTCATATTTTAATTAAGCACTACATCAAAACTATAGATTGGAATGATATAATAATATCATAATAACATAAACATACATTATATAGCGCCATTTCCAGCAGTTCAATGTAGTATACTAATGGTTCATATTTTCAGAATTTCTTCAAATGCATCACGAAAAAATAAGGTTTTGATGCTTTGTTTCAACGAAGTTAGAAAGTTTGAGGTAGAAATATTAAACTTTTTAGAAGAAGAAATCGCGAAAAACACTGGGGGGGAAAACACCAGAACGAGGCTAGTCAGTCCTCGGTTAACTGAATTCGATTTATAGGAAATAAATTTTCCAAAAAAATATTTCTGCTTGGTATTTCTAATGGTGGTGCCCATTTTTGAAGATTAGCTTTTATTTCTCAGTCTGAAAGTCAATAGGGGTCATTATTGCATTCGGCGTATGATTGGCTAAGACAAATTCACCCCACCCCCACCCCCTACTTGTCGCGCCACTGACTCGTCTCCATCTCCTTGACAAGAACGCTTGGCTACGAGTCAAGATCCAAGAGAAATTTAAATAGAATTTGATTACCTTATCACCTGTTAGTCAGTCAGTCAGTTAGTTATATCCTACGGCACAGCTGGAAACGTTGAATGTATTATTCAGTCCGCTAAATATAACCCATGCATTGAAAGAACTACTCGAACTCTATTGATAAACTGAAGAAATTCTATAATATTGTATCACCTATCAAAAGATATAGTTCTATCTAGCTTGAATCCAGTTTTGGTTTCCTCACACCATTGTGACATTCATTCCCTTTATTTGGTAGTTTGTGAGTTGTTTTGTACATGTGGTCCAACCTTTAAACGATTTTTTAATTTTATATTCAGGGATATTTTTTTACAATTTTCTGATTATTGAAAATAATTGAAATTTCAATATCCCACTTTGTTTTTGCCTTATATTGCTTTACTTTAATTCTGGCACTTCGATAAAATTAATCAAACTTTTTCGGAAATGTCAATCTTTTCATATATGCCGAAATTTGAGGGGATTTGCCTCTGTACAAAAAAGCTACATTCAAAATGCTGGATGATTTTTTTTCGCGTTTGACATCAGGGCGAAAATTCTAGTGTTGAAAAAAATTTAAGGGACAAAAATAAAAAGTTATAATTCGTCAGTTCTTAGAGAGCCCCTTCAGAAAAATTATTTATTATCTATGGTTACCATGATGTTGTAAAAGAGTACAACTTACACCGTAGTTACCGAACAATTAATTCATCTTTCAAAGTGACTTCCCAGCAGCAGGGCTATTATCATATCCCAAGTTATTGACATAGGCTTTGAATTTCAAATGAGATTCAATTTTTAAGACTTCACGGACACCCAATCGTAAGGAAGAAGCTTAGGTAAACACTAAAAGAAGCCAGTTTTGTCGAAGGAAAGACCTAGTTTTTATTTCGACAGGTGCAAACTCGCGGGAATAGATTTCAACCAATTTTGAGTCCTCTGTTTTCAGCGAATGTGATCAGGTTGTCTTCGATATGACCTTCAGAGCCGCCTTTTTCTGGGGGTTTATATATTTTCTGGTGTTCGTTTTCGCAGGAGCGGTAAAAAGTAGACCCGTTGGTGGTGAGTATAAACTTAACTTCTAATTTTCGCTTCATATTCTGATACCACAAGCCCTTGTAGGTTTAACGAACAAATTCTAGAAACCGCAATCTAGTTGATCATTCTTTCAGTGATTCTGCTTGCCAAACTAGCCTTATATATTATTCAATACTGATAGTTTTTTTTAATCCATGGTTAACGATATGGATATATACCAGAATAACATTTATTTGGAGAGTGAAGGGAGAACTTCCCAATGTTTACCAAGCAAGCCAGTACTTTCCAAAAAAATTTCGTCCTGTAAGCATCTTCAAAACACACTAAGAAATTCTGACAAACGTTATTTCTCAAATCTGATTAGTTTCCACCTTTGTGTTAGCAAATTTTTCTTTTCTTCCGTTATTATCTTTGAATAACTAAAAGTGAATCTCCTGCCATTTATGTAAGAAGATTGATTTTATTTATTTCGGAAATTATAGGCTAAAAAATCCGGCTTCTTTTTGAAGAAGAAAAACGATTGAATTTAAGAAAGTGTTTCTATGACAAAAGTAAATTTTCGGAAGCGGGAACTTAACGAGTGGGTTTTTCTTTCAAATGTTATGAGAAGCTGATAACATTTTGTTTTGAAATAACGGGGAAAGGGATAATAATAATAATTATTGCTCTTTGTTTCGTCTTAGTTATCGGTTTATCACTTGAACGCATTGGAAATTTCGTAATTTTTAGCGTGTTTCCCATCCATGCTTAAAATACTGTCATTGATGCTGTATATCATGGCAACTAGACTCTTATATGACGTATATATATGTGCTAACGCTTGAAGTTTTTTACTTGGCATCAGCTTGGCTTTCGTGAGATCTTCTCGTTTATTGATTCACTAGTTCGTTTGTTTGGGGGGAAATAAAAATAAAAATTGTATAAAGTTAAGAGTAAATCTAAGTAAAAGAGCTCAGATATTGAACGCGAAAAACAGCGTTGCTAGCTAGTAGATTATGTGGTTGCTAACAAGAAAAAAAAGTTATTAAATGGCAGGTGCGAGCGGATCACAGATGAGGCGAATCAGTCAATTCATCCGATATCAATGAAGGTCGAATTCGGTCAGCGAACAATCGATGAAGGACGAGAATAAACTGTAAATCGAACCAAGTTTCCCCATTACAAACATTCTTTATTAGATTCAGCAATGCCATGTATGATTTTGTTGAAGTCCCTCCCAGCGGCAGCCGTGTGTCGCAAATTCGACTTCACACTTTAAGTTTTGTTTACTTCTCGCGAGTCTGTTGTGAAAATATATCCATAAAAAAATAAAATATCTGAAAGAACAATTTATGGAAATTGAAAGCCGGAACTTACGATGTAATTGCAATTTTCAGTTTATCATTTCGCTGAATGTGGCTTTTTTGGTTTAAGATGTTATGGATATGGGCATAGATTGATATGTCTGGTCGACAACCGACCACTATATTATATTGTCGAGAAAAATACGTACGATACAGAAACTCAGATTCCTTGTGACTATAGCCAGAATCAGCAGCTTCCCTAACTATAGAACACTGATATAGCTAAAACGAGTGGGTCTGCCAGTTGTAAGAAATTTGCAGGTGGGGACCAACGAACCATCTGGAAGTTTGTTGTGAAGAACAAAGCCAACAGCAGCAGCAGCAACAACAACAAACAAACAAGCAAACAAATACAGCAACAAAAAACGAAAACAGCCGAATAGCATGAGCATCCACAAAGCACAACAGCATTAATCATTATTAGAATCTTAGATACAGTACGAACTGCCTTTCATGTTTACTAAAAGAACTACCGAGTTTTCCGATAAAAGTGGACAAGTGAAAAAAAAGGACTGTCATCCTAGGTCGAGTAACTCAAATTTTAATACTTTTCCTTAGCACATATCATTATCATATCCCTTTCCATAATATTATTCTTTGGGTATAAAAAGCCATATAATTTTGAGGCTTATCTCATAATACCCAGATGTACTTATTACTTTTTTCCTCGTCATTTTCGAAGCAATATCTGTATTATTTTCAAAATGTATAACTCCAATTGCTCTGGTGTTACCGGCCAACTAACTATTATCGATTCTAATTCTTTTAATTGTGGCTATTATCTTGAGAAAATGCTATTCTACGCGCGAGTTCAATTTAGACTAAATTAGTGGATCATCCGTAGACTTCTAACGTAATGAAACAAGTCTGCTTAGTGACATTATGATAGATATTAACCCGCTACTTCGTTGAGTTGGGATGGAATAATATCTGGCAGCAAAAATGTCAAATTTTTGTTTGTGATAACCGAAAGTTAATTACTTTTTCAATTAATATACTTTAATGAACTTTACAAAGTGACATTCTTATAAACTAAATAAACATTCAGAAATATAGGTCTATCGTCTATTCTAATTTCTTTATTAATTTTTTTCCAATTTTTTAAAATTTGTTTAAAAAAAGTTGTTTTTTTTTTTTTTTTTATTTGTTTTTCCTTTCCTCTAGATATATATTAAATATGTTCTTCTCTTCTCTTCTCTTCTCTTCTCTTCCATATCTTCTTAACATTTATCCACAATTTCTTCCACAGATGAAGTATGCCACATCGTTAAAGAAGAAAAATGTGGTTGCCAGTGCATCAAAACACAAACATCCACTTGGTCCAATCTGGCCTATCTGTACAAACGATTATTCATACGATCCTTTAGCCCTCTGGAACTGGAAATCGAATGTGAAAAATGTCAAAGTGAATGCGCAGAGTAAGTTGTATACTCCATTTCATTTAGAGGTTTTTAAAAAGTGTTCATGCATGATAAGATCCCAAAAAAACTCGCTACGAATAAAATTGAATGGTACGTCCAACGCTGAGAATCAATTTTTCATCAGTTTCTATAATCGCTGTAACCTTTTTGGGCCTATCTTTGGATCTTTTTACAGATTATTTACATTAATTAGTCAAAGTACGTTTCGTTTTCGATGGCATTTGGTTCCTGTTATTTTGAAAATGAAAAATAGGAAGTCGATGTTCCAGCTATAGCTAGCCGAGGACAACCTGCTGATTTGAGAAAAAATGTTAGCCAATCAGAATAGAGAAAATTTGGAAAACTGAGGTGTCACCCTTAGTAGCCCGGCGACTCGGGAAACGGTTATTTCTTTATTTTATTTTCCCACTCAATAATGAATATCATAGTAAATGTACGTAAGATATCAAAGCTTTCTCCTGAAAATCTAGAATTATCTCAAATATAAACTTTTATAAGTCAATTTTTGCAGGTTTCTTGACACCTCAGTTTTGCAGTGACGTCATTTCTTCGTCACTGTTTCAGATCAGCTGCAAGGATTCGTGTATGGATGACGTTCATGCTCATAATTGGGCATTATATTTCATTGTTTTCCATGCTTGTTAATCATCCCTCGATAATCTGTTTGAAGATGTCCGAAGTTCCCGTCCCATGCATTCGTTTTCTTAGACTTTCCATTCGTCCCTTTCCCTTTTCATTTCCCTCTCCAAGCCTGCGTCATCCTATCTGAGCCCCAGCAGATAAGTGAAAGGGGATAAATATATATATATGTAAATAGTAAATAGATGGGAAACAAAGGACGAAGTGAATAATCTATATACTCGTCTGCGGAGTACATCTAGTGGCTCCGACACTAGCTTGATATAGATTTAATTTTGATAAAGAAGAATTCAAAAATCATATCCTATTACTGAAAAAGAATTACCTAGGCCGCACTACATACACGTTTGTTTACCGTTTATTTCTCTCTTGACCAGACATGTGAAGGCTCAGTGCAGAAATGGCAAATGTGAAAGCAATAAGTGCGAGTGTTATCCATGCTGGAAAGGAGAAAAATGCGATCAACCAGGTAATAATAGCAGATATTAGAGCCTATACACTCCATTGCCTTCAAACAATTGTTTCAAGTCGGCATTTGTATCCACATTCATGTGTCTTCTCATGAACAACCGTTAAACAAAAAATGATACTCTAGGGAATGACACGTGGTCTGAAAGGGTGAAACATCACCTCTAAGCCGAAAAGATTTGTTTCTCATGCATCTGAGTTTTTTTCTTTTAGCTAACAACAACTCACCACAGTTTGAACAGAAGACTTACACTGCCCAAATCCCAGCCAATAGTGAAGTTGATGTCATTGTTCTTGCTGTTGGTGCATTTGATAAAGACAGAAGCAATTGCGCCAAAGAAGTTCCCTGTCCTTGTGCCAGTATTGTATACAGCATCACCGGTGGCAACGAGGGAGGCTTCTTTAGCATCGAAAAGCATTCTGGGAAGATAAGGGTGTCGAAGAGTCTTAAAGCACACGATGGTGCTTCGTTTGACCTGACCGTGAGCGCACAAAACGAAGGGCAAGGATTCAACCAGCAGAAAGTCACCACTACAGTACACATTGATGTTGCAGCCCTAAAAGGAAGACAACGAAGATCTGCAGAACATCATATTGTGAGGCGTAGTACACCAACTGCCTCTCCTTCGGGAGTAATCGTCGTCAAACCTGAAGTTCTAAACAACACTTTCTATAAACCAGGGGAGTTTATCACTTTTAATATAACTGTGTCACATAATCAATCCGCAAGTACCTTCGCACCTGACACAAGCCTACAGGTCAAGTGTAACTCGGCATTTCTCACTGCAACTACATATTTAGCCAGAAATGGTGCGGCTAGCAGTGCACATGCAGTTTCAAATGGAGAATTCACATTCACCGTGGCTTCTTTAGCTCAAGCCGATGTTGCGAGTGTGACCTTTAAAACAACGGTCAAATCAACCATCCATCCATTGGCCAATCTCTATATGGTCTGTGAAGCAACAGGTACCAAGTCACCGATCTCCTACAAAATAGGCCCAGTGTCTTCAAGCCCTTCACTCTATGCAGTTTTCCCGAAAGTCACGCTTACTCGAATAACCGATCCCTCAAAATCATGTGAGTACAAATATTTTGTAAAAGTGTGTCATATGTCACTTTCTTTTAATGACTACGCGCGTGCAATAGATATTTAATATCTATATCTACATAGTAAACTAGAGTAAATCTACAAAAAAAAAAAAAAAAAAAAATGCAGAATAGTAGCTGGACGATCTGCTCGTGGTAACTACAGGGACTTTTAATAGTATGTTGTACTTGCGCATGATGTTGGACATGTGAACTTGACGCCCGCGCGTCTTCCTTGCCCGCAAGCTAGCTTTCTAAAGATATCTTTTTAAATATATCTTTAAGCCCAGGGTGCACGAGGAAACATTTTCCAGAAAATGTTTTGATAATTGTTTCCTAACGTGGTTCAATTGTCAGAAAATATTTGAAACAATTAAGTGTAATATTGTTCCCATGCAGCGCGGAAGCACGAAATGTTTCAGAAACATACTTTGCTTCTTGGAAGAAAACGTTGTCGCGCGTAGCAATGTTTCACACGTGGCTAAACTGGGAAACATCGAGGAAGCTGATGCGTGCTCGGTTAACATGGAAACACGCTTCCTCGTTTGGCCAGGGCTTAAAGATATCTTCGCAAGTCGTGATGGCTATTCGGGTCAGTCGAGGCGAAAGCGCGCTGGCTTACTGGCAAGAAGACGCACGCGCGTCAAGCTTACAACATCATGCGCAAGTGTCACATACCATAAACAATGCCGCCGTGTTAGTTCTCATTGAAATTCTCAATGTTAACCTATAACTTGACAACATACTTTGATGCCGCAAGCCTATTGTCTTTATTCTTAAAGAACTATGTTAAAATGCCCTACTTTATGTTTTCCTAATATATTGATATTTTTGGTCTTCTAGTGTTTGATATCGAGGACATTTTACAATACCGTATGATCATCGACATGCCCCATCTGAATTTCCCACTTTTTGTGGAGGTTACTTCTGCCATCAATGACTTCTCTTTCATGCCTATCCAAGATGTAAAAATTACTTCAACAGGCTCAAACATTGCCGCTGGACCGGGTGGTACTGTTAGCCCAACTCCTCAGTACACTAAAAGCTCAAGCGATCTTACCTTTTTCGACAGTGCGACGCTGGATTTCAAGAACCTTTCGGTAAAATGTAGCTACGACACTAATATTTAGAGTGAAGAATTCAATGAGCTTTAGGAGCAAGTGTGCATGGCTGAGTTGGTTAGTGCGCGTTAGGTCCACGCTTCGATCCTCAGGATCTTCGAATTCTCTCTGTTCTGTGTAGCTTTAGCTTTGAATACTCTTGAAAAGGAGCACTGATAGTTTGAGGGAGCAAAGGGTGCACCTTCCAACACCTTATGTATATGAACCCCTTGTTCGGCGGGGGAATTGGGAAACCACTCCCCGCGTTTCGAAGTGGGATAAATTACCTTGGACGTCTTTTTGTCTGTATAAACTAAAGTTGTCCTGTATTTGAAGGTGTCTGCTCCATCGGATGTGAACAATAAGATCCAAATAGAGTGGAAAGTTAATCTGACAGACCATCCTTTGCTTGCGAATGGTTCAAAGCATTGGAATGGAGCTGGTCTAAGCAGTGGACCCAATATGCTGCACGTGGCACAACAAGCCATTTACATGAAAAAGGTAACTGAACCACAGGGGCGCAATAAGAATCTATCCATTTATTCGTCCATCCATCCATCCATCCATCCATCCATCCATCCATCCATCCATCCATCCATCCATGCATCCATCCATCCATCCATCCATCCATCCATCCATCCATCCATCCATCCATGCATCCATCCATCCATGCATCCATCCATCCATCCATCCATCCATCCATCCATCCATCCATCCATCCATCCATCCATCCATCCATCCATCCATCCATCCATCCATCCATCCATCCATCCATCCATCCATCCATCCATCCATCCATCCATCCATCCATCCATGCATCCATCCATCCATGCATCCATGCATCCATCCATCCATCCATGCATCCATCCATCCATCCATCCATCCATCCATCCATCCATGCATCCATCCATCCATCCATCCATCCATCCATCCATCCATCCATCCATCCATCCATCCATCCATCCATCCATCCATCCATCCATCCATCCATCCATCCATCCATTAAATTACATTAAATACTGATAACATCCGTTTAGGTAAATATTTTATAAAATGAGAATTTTTTGATAAAAATAAAATGTGATGATTGCATTTTAACATTGCATTGTTATATCCTCCCTTTAGATCGAGCCAACAGTGGCCTGTACACTGACTCCTAAGAACAACACAGCGGCAACTAGATTCTCCATCGATGACACACTCTCGTTCGATTTTGAATGTAATCATACCAACACATCGACTGCAAATGCAAAGAATGTGAAGGTCAAATGCTACTCAACCTATCTTCAATTTGACAACGCATATTACACTCCTCCTGCAGGCGCCGTCACTCAATTCACGAATAGTAATGAAACCATGCTTAATGAAATAACAGTAGCAAGTCTTCCGCAAGGTAAGGAAATTGATATTCAAATTGAAATTGATGATGATGATGATGATACATGATGATGATACATGATGATGATACATGATGATGATGATGCATGATGATGATACATGATGATGATGATGATGCATGATGATACATGATGATGATGATGAAGATGATATATGATGATGATACATGGTGATGATACATCATGATGATACATGATGATAATACATGATGATGATGATACATGTGATGATACATGATGTTGATACATGATGATGATACATGATGTTGATACATGATGATGATACATGATGATGATACATGATGATGATACATGATGATGATACATGATGATGATACATGATGATGATACATGATGATGATACATGATGATGATGATGATATATGAATGATGATGCATGATGTGATACATGATGATGATACATGATGATACATGATGATGATGATGATGATATGATGTTGATGAAGATGATACATGATGATGATACATGATGATACATAATGATGATACATGATGATGATACATGATGATGATGATATGATGATGATGATGATGATAATATGTGATCATAGTTATGCATGATGATGATCACATACCCGAACAACAACAAAACACATAAATGCTGATATCTTACCCTTCCCTTCATAACTGATTTGTATTTTTAAACTTAGGCGCAAAGATCACTGGAAACCTCAACATGAAAGTCCGACAGAACATAAACCCTTTAGTTGAACTCGATGTCTTCTGCCAGATTGCTTATCAAAATTTGGCGGGTAAAAACAAGATGACCACAACACACAAAGCAGTTCCTCCAGCCATTGCTGCAGTGCCTATAATCACACTGAACATCGTGAACCCATTGAGCTGCTACAAAGTAGGATCTGAAATCGAATTGGTATTCAAAGTGTTGGTGAGAAAGATGAACACACCGCTTCTCGTTGAGGTTTGTTTTAAATCTATCTTGATATTTATACACCGATGACCAACATGGCGGGCATACGCGGTTTTCCTGGATCGAGGAGGCAAAAACGAGGCTAGTCAGTCGTCCGTGATCTGTGAAAAGCTAGCTTTTCCCTTAGACATCACTAAAAACGATTCTTAAAGGATGTAAACACCATGTAAACACCATGTAAACACCATGTAAATACCATGTAACACCAGTAACAAAGATGAAGCTTGCACACAGATAATGAATTACTGACTAGCCTCGTTTTCGCCTCAGTCCTCAATCCAGGCCGTCCGTTTGTGTCCGCCAACAACAACAACAACAACAACAACAACAACAACAACAATCATTTATTAAGTACCAATAATTAAATAAATCGGTGTATACTACTCGGGTTCTTTCCTATCCTTTTTTTGCTAATGGCATAACCTTTTTCGTTATGTTGCTTTAGCTGTTTGTTGTTTTTTTTTTTTGTTTTTTTGTAATCCTTAATTCTTGAGTGATTTCAATTTCAATTTTTTGTACATAAATAAATATTACATTGATATTATACATAGAGTGGAAGAGCTGGTAATGATTCATTCAGGGATAAGAATATAGGACTAGTATAGTTACTGAATTGAACACATCCTGCACTCAGATCAATCAAAACACACAGAGAAATTTCGACTGTTTGTCACAGTTTTATTTCGTCAAGTGTTAGATGACGAAATGTGTACATGTGAAGTCAAAAATGGTTTTTTGTTAATCATACAGCTATTTCAAAAAAGGTTGGTGAAATTTTTGCTGCTTGTTGCATGTTGCATACTAAGCCCGAAAAGCACTATGGGTGAATTCAAGCAACAAAAGGTCACAACAATATGGAATTTTCCCAAACTTTGTCTGCAGGTTTTTCCAGCATATTTTCTTCTGCGTTGACATTATTTTCATATGAATATGATACATTTCAAGCTTTGTAAGCAACATGCAGCATACAACAAGCAACATGCAACATGCAGCATGCAACATGCAACATGCAACATGCAACAAGCAACATGCAACATGCAACATGCAACATGCAACAAAACCTTCACCAACCATTTTTGAAATAGCTATATATTTATAAACATGGGGAAACTTGAACAAGCCATGACCATTCTCGACTTTTCACTAAACACATTACCTAGTTCATCCTGGTTGCAAATTTTTCGCATATTAACTAGCGTTTAATCATTTTTTTCACTTAATTTTGAACTAAACCTCTCATTCTTTTTTTCAGCTCCTAGCACCAGTGAACAACTCCTCTTCAATCATGGCAATAACATCAGTCACAGACCCCATAGTTGGTGCCAACATTATAGATCATGCTGGCCTTGCAAGCAAGCGAGCAGTCTGCAAGTCAACAGTCAACGATACTATGTATGATCGATGCACGATCGATTTTGGAACCGTTAAAAGCACCGTTGGAGTCGCAAACGCAACAATAAATGAAATCTCCTTTAAGTTCAATGTTATCCTGAATGATCACAAAAATGTTACCAATGGGTCCAAATACTGGCCAGCGGTTGGTGTGAGGGGAGGAAGTCGCATGATGTGGATTGGAGAGACTGCTGTAACAGTTTGTATGAGCGCAGACCCAAAGCCTATCTTGAAGCTGGAAAGCAAGTGTTACGTGCCTAACACTGCCACATCTTGCTGTGAAGGAAACCTTCAGAGAGAGTGAGTTTAAAATTTTCTGCCATCTATTTAACAATTAGTCCTCGAGTCCGAATGGTCTACGAGTCAATAGCCCATGAGGCCGAAGGCCGAATGGACTATTGACTCGTAGGCCACGAGGGCGAGAGGTCTAATTGTTTTAGTAAAAACCTACTAATCGGTCCAATAAAAGGATGCAAAAAGTTTTGGATTTTGCTTTAAATATATATTTTTTGGTTTTCAAAACCGGCGCTTTTCGCTACTAGAGGTCTATCACTAATAGACCCCTAGTAGCTCAGCCAATCACAGGGCTCGATTGGTGATAGACCATTAGTAGGTTTTTTCTAATCATGGGTAGCATATGGGTGGTCTACACTGCTAAGGGGTCGTCCTCTCGCCGATTCAAGGCTTTGGTGCGAAGGGTCCGAGGTTCGAGCCCTGCAGTACCTGCGCGCGGTATACTTAGTATGTGAGTTGAGTTTGTTTCATAGTGTTGTTCTCTCCTGTACTACGAGGGTTTATCTCCGGGTCCTCCGGTCTTCCTGCCTCCGTAAAATTAACCAATCCTAAATTTCAATTCTATTGCAGAATCAAAGGGCCTGTAGGGACGCGCGAGTATCGTGTTTATAAAATGATATGGCGTATAGCATTGCAACACGTCTATAATATTCATATACCTATAAAGGTTGCTCTCTGTTTTTTTCCAGCGGTAAAGTTCAGTTTAACATCACGCTCTCCCATGACCTTACTTTATCTGAGCAATATGCAGATAATGTCAAAATTCTTCATATGATACCTCGCTACGTGACTTACTGGACAGAGATCTTCAAAAGCCCCAGTGAAATGACAATCACTAAAACACCAGGAGGACCGGAACTGAAGGTAGCTATATTTTACATCCTTCTCCAATTTGCTATTGTCATACTGCTACTGCTACTGCTACTGCTACTGCTACTGCTACTGCTACTGCTACTGCTACTGCTACTGCTACTGCTACTGCTACTGCTACTGCTACTGCTACTGCTACTGCTACTGCTACTGCTACTGCTACTGCTACTGCTACTGCTACTGCTACTGCTGCTGCTGCTGCTGCTGCTGCTGCTGCTGCTACTGCTCCATTGAATTACTATCTTCTACTATAATCAATCCAATTCATGTCGCCTGTTTTTTGCTTAAGAATATCAAAGAACTTCGTTTCAAGGATGAGCTTAGTTTTTCATACTTTGCCATCCTCGATCCCGGGAAACTAATGCCCCCAGGAGACATCCAAGCCACGTCTGTAGCTGAGGTTATTTACTACGGACATGATGCCCTGACGGTGCTCAGCAAGAAGGCTGGTATCTGTTGCTACTACCACAGCCCAGGTATAAACCAATGACACTTATTCCATCACTACTGGTAATCTATGTTAAGTATAGACAGTTGTTTATATAGTCCAGAGTTGGACCCACTTTCATTGATGGGCGCGCGGATAACACGAAACGAGTAGTGGAAAGAGACTAGTTCTTTTTATTTCGTACGCGCGCGCGCTGTTCTCCTTTTAATTAATAAGTTAGTATGAAAAGTGGGTCCAGTTCTGGACTAACAACTCTTAAGCTTCAAGGTCTTCAAGGTCTTCTTGAGCTATAGGCCGACGAGCGAATACCGTATGAGAGGGAAAACCTCACAATAGTAGAGGCGTATCATGCCGTCATCTTTGTTAGGAAAAGATAAGGCTTTCTTACAAATATTTTGACACCTATATGAGATGCTTTTCAGGAAGAAGGTTGGGAATTTGAATTCAAATAGGCCTTTTAGTTATCATTTTTTTATACCAGTTTTTTTTTAATGCCAGGTCCTTCAAGGGAATCGCCAGTGCAAAAACCATCGCCACTTCCAGGTATGATACGAGATAATTACTGAAAATAGCACAGAAAATAAACACTACTCACTTCGTAAGAAACCACAAGATGAACCTCTCCGCGTCACACCAAAACCACCACCACCAAAAGTAATACATAGCATTATTATTGATTGCCGTGCGTTTCTGTTTTCCCCCCCAGAATATTACAAGCGAGGATTCTTGCTGATACCTGAAAGCAAAACCCTTTTTGTTTGCTCCGAAAACACGTAAGAATGTAAACGTGATGAATATTCGCCATGTTGGTTAGCTAGCTGAAGGATTAAATCTTTGACCTAAGTTTCGTATTTATTGAAGGTGCTTTATTATGAGTTACTGGAACCTTATTTTAATCTTTCCTCATCCTCTTGTATTACAGGGCAAGAACCAGCTGCTTTTATACCTCTGATGCTGGAGTCAGCTGGGTTGGTAAGTTAATGCAATTATACAAACCTTATTGCAGAAAATAATGAAAGGATAAATAGAAAACAACCCGCAAACCTATAATCATATCTCATCATCATCATGTATCATCATCATGTATCATCATCGTGTATCATCATGTATCATCATCATGTATCATCATCATGTATCACCATCATGTATCATCATGTATCATCATGTATCATCATCATGTATCATCATCATGTATCATATCCCCTTCATATATCAGTAACTCAAAACTGAAAAGTTTTCTTTATCAAATATTCCCAGCTTTAAGTGAGCAAGTTGGACGTATAATCGGGAATGTCGGCGAGACTGTGTTTGCAATTAGCAGCAACAAACGAGCCTACATGAAGCAGGAATCTCGTTCTGAAAACTGGTATGCCATAACAGCAGAGGACTGGACCAAAGTGAAGTTATCTGCTGAAACTAACCTCAAAGTTGTTGCTGATGACCATATTAACGAGGCCGATCCCGAAATATTTTTGTTGGATTCAAACACCAACGGATATGGAGGTAAGACTATCTTATGCGGATCAGCAACCGCGCACCAGAATTTTGATTGGAGAAGGGGAAGAAGAGGGTGAGGACAAAGCAACATATAAAATATATCTCGTATCTGTTGCGCAATATCGAGGAAATTAGACTACTTACCGACCCTCCGCCGTTCCTGGACCAACTGAAAAATCAAAATATGGTGTTTAATGCTGTGGGGGAATTTATTCATTGCATTTATTATTGTTGATGAAGTCATCTAAGCATGACGTTCGCCATATTCTTGAGAAATCTGGAATGACATTCTGGCCATTGGGAATACGGAATTAAGAAGCAAAATCAGGATCCACCTAGGGGCCAGATTTCACGGAGTGGTGATCGACGCAGTGCAGACACTGCTGCCTTCCAGTGATGAGTTAGGAAGAGGTTCTCGTCCATCCCTCCCACATGCTAAACGTTGAGTGGATACGTACGCTCTTTTGATAATTTCTATTTCATTTCTTTCTTCAGCAAACAAGAATGGTATCTACTTTCGCAGTGGATCAGGGGGAAGCTGGGTCCAAAAAGCCATGTGGAAGTGCTGTGGTTAATGATCGCGCGCGTGCATGTGATGTATATGATAATACTGTAACGTATTGCTATGCGTTGTTGTAGAGCACAAGAAAAGTGCTTCTTGTCTTGCTTCTCCTGTGCTCTACATTTTGCATATCAGTAATTGTCAACTTCGCGCGCTGCTATTTGGTCTTTTAGTAACTACGATAAAACTCTATAAAAGTGCGTGCTCATACGATTTATTTTGCATGAATTGCATCGTACACCAACCAAAAGTTGAACTCGAAAACTTCAGTTGAAATCGAAGTGTACTTATGTGCATTTGCACTGTTAAATTTCGTTCCCTGTATCGTTTCGAATTCTTTAGGGTTTGATCAGCAAACAGATGTGGTTATATCGTAGTTATTTGACCAATCGACTAATATTTATATTGATTAGCATATCATGCACTCTCATGCACCATCCTACTAATCCTCATACAGTCAATGGCTGCGTTAAGTTTGAAAATATCGTCGATTTTTTTCACCCACTTATAAGTTTTCATACACACAAGCATACCTATACGTATCGCCATGAATGATGTGATATACTTCGTCAAATTATTCCTCCTTCCCTGTTGCCAAGCAATCTGACATCCAAACGACAGCACACCAGACATAACCTAGCAACACCAATTTATGGAGCTACCTTAAATCATTTTCAAAACAACTCCAGAAACCTGTTGTAACCAGCAATAGTGATTGAAAAAGTGGAGATTTTTTTGAAGGGTAGACTTTGGACATCAGAAAAGAAAAACTGAAAGGTGCTTTGGAATTATATATCTTATGAATCAAGTAGTTGTCTATAGTAAGTAAACAAGGAGTAGAACTCTAAACTAATATTTATTGCATGCATGTAATCTAGCTGGGCTGGTAACGTGTTGTTTTATGAATCAAATCATATTCGAACTACTTCTTTTTTCAATAGTTTCAGGACAATGTAAGTTGATACATGTCAATATACAGCATAGAAACGAACTTAAGTCAAGATGACAATTTCTTTAGAAGTGAGCACTGAACCTAGAAAAATATAGCTTATGCTCTTTCTCTTTAGATCCCTTTCACATGATGTCAAAGCAGCTCAATTTCAAGGACAAAAAAAAAAGAATTTCAATCTCTTGAGAATTGCAACGTATTATTTGTCCTCCAAATTGAGCTGCTTTCCAACGTGCTGCAAGGGACCTATAACAACCCCTAACTAAGTTATCTAAGTTTTCTAGTCAGGATACAAGTCTCTGGTTATTCTTGATTATAACTGCATGAAATAATTAAATGTACATTAGAATATGACACAGTTATTGTTATTGTATGTTAATGCAAGTGATTTAGAAAAACATTTGCTAATAAAGTTCTTAGAATAGATTGCAATTGGAAGCTTCAATGTCTCATGTTGAATAGTTATAGTGCACAGTGTCATGTATTATATAGAAGTTCTTGACACACCACAGAATTAAGAACATAAAAAAAAAATGTAAAGTGTTCCTGTTGGGGGAGGGAGAGAGAGAGAGAGAGGGGGGGTGGGCTTAGAAAGTAAAGAATACAAATTAAAATTTAAGAAGAAGAAGACACAACTTCAGGATACAAACACTTTTAAGAACCTTCACTGTCTGCAAGTGATGCAAGTGATTTAGAAAAACATTTGCTAATAAAGTTCTTAGAATAGATTGCAATTGGAAGCTTCAATGTCTCATGTTGAATAGTTATAGTGCACAGTGTCATGTATTATATAGAAGTTCTTGACACACCACAGAATTAAGAACATAAAAAAAAAATGTAAAGTGTTCCTGTTGGGGGAGGGAGAGAGAGAGAGAGGGGGGGGGGGGGTGGGCTTAGAAAGTAAAGAATACAAATTAAAATTTAAGAAGAAGAAGACACAACTTCAGGATACAAACACTTTTAAGAACCTTCACTGTCTGGTGAAATAAATATTCTGCACAAAATTGAAGATAATATTATCTTGAGCCACCATTCTCAAACTTGTAAGTGATTTTAATATGTATATAGTATGTATATAGTGTATTACTATAGGGCCTTTTCAGGAAGGGTTGATGAAGGTTTAGTTGCATATTGCTTAAAAAAATATATACTGGAAAAACGTAGCCATCACCCCTAACACATTTTTGGACAAAACCTTTACCAACCTTTTCTGAAATTGTTGGATTTTATTTACATTTTATAATCATAGTTCATTCTATAAATCTAAAGCAGTCACTGGCTACTTTCCACACTGTTCCTTCAACAGTCAAAAGAAAGTTCTGTGAGAAATTTTCTATTTTATGTCCATCGTACTTGACAGATCCTTCAGCAATGACGAGAATAGTCTTGTGGCCAGGTATAGCTTGATCTGAAATTAATGAATTCATACAGATGTAGCGATGGCATTGTCAAGGCTGTTATGAGTTGAATCGAGTTGAATACCTGTAACTGGCTGGCAGTCTAAGGAGTGTAATGTGTGTTGACTTGAAGGTAAGTTAGTGAAGAATTCCATCAACTTGTCAGAATCTCCTTTGACCATATTCCCATTCCACAACACAGTAGCATTTGCAGAGTAAAATTTCGACATTTTCTAGAATAGTAATTTATATTGAGCATTTGTTAGAATAAACATGATGTAGAAATGAACATGAAGGTAAAGCAATTGATAGATTCTAAAACGTAATTAGGGAAGCGCGGCTGTACCAGAGAGAGGGCACTCGCCTCTCACCAATGGGACTGGGTTCGATTCCCAGACTTGGTGTCGTATAGTATGAGAGTAGAGTTGCTTGTTTGTTCTCTCCTGTGCTTCAAGGGTTTTTCTCCAGGTTTTCCAATTTTCCTCCCTCTGCAAGAAATTGACCACTAAATTCCAATTTCATCATGGCATGATGATGGCCACAAGTTTGTTAACCACTGGCTATTAAGTGCTATCCTCTAAAAACCAGAACTATTTATTTATTCATTTAATATTTTAAGTGTAATATTTAAAATTCGACGACTAGTTCGAGCTTAGTTAGAGCGTTTTCCATGTTTCAGACGACTTCATGAGCGGTACGGTCAACTGCCGTATTTTGGCTTGCCGTCTTTCAAATTTACAATGGAATGGTTTACCAAACCTTTGATTGACGAAAGCCAAAACCCAGACATATGGAAGCTACTTAGTCCATAGAAACACCAAAAAATGCTCCAACACTCTTTCCATGCTGTTAGACTTACATGCCGACTCTTGTCGAATGTCTCATAATACAACTCACTAAACCTTTCACCTGCCTGTGCCGCTTGTTCAATCGTTTCTTTCATCCCCTATAATAAAGTAATTAATGTCATAAACTCGAAATCTTTGTTGATTTGGAAGAAAAAGACACAAATAATCTTAAAAGTCACAAACCTCACTTTTGGCCGCCATCTTGGATTCTAGACTAAAGGGATACTCCGCTGGTACAAATACTGTGGGCGCTATAGTACCCAGACCTCGCTCAGTCAGTTCATTCTTCATGTGTTTTTTTTATTGAATGACAAAATGAAAAGAAAAATTGTTTTAATATCTTAATATTAGATTATTATTACATTATCTGTAAATATGCAGATAAGGAAACTGTTATTTTTGAGTTTTTCAGTTTTACTTTGCGTACAAGGCTCACAAGATGAAGAAGAAAGCTGCTCCAGTTCTAAGTCTGAGGACCTCAAATGTAAAACTTCTTCAAAAGATGATAGAAAATGTGGTTGTTCGAGTCTAAGAAGAGATGAAAATAGTCACAAACATGACTCTGAGGATCACAAATATAGCAGAGATGCAAACAAAGTGCCAGAAGGAAAGAATACTGGCTATGAATCTACTTATAAGAGGACAAACCAAATGGTGTATTTGGAGGGAGGTGTGTTCACAATGGGAACAGATAAACCTTTTATTATTCTCGATGGTGAAGCGCCAGCAAGGAAAGTCCGTGTGGGACCGTTTTATATGGATGCTTATGAAGTCAGCAATGCAGAATTTGAACTGTTTGTTATTGATACTGGATATACAACTGAGGTTATTTAAATATATTATAGAGGCCTTGCACCATCACACGATGGCAGCCATGCCAGGAGGCAGGAACAATGGAGTCTTCCCCTTGGGAAACTGAATTTTTCCTCATGTAAATTAGATTAAACCAGATTCAATTGTTCCTGCCTCCTGTCATGGCTGCCATCACGTGATGGTGCAAAGCCTCTATACATATAGTCCAAGTAGTCCCTTTCACAGTTCCCTGTGCCGTTTTGAAAGGTAGCTGCGTCTTTGCATCAAAGCAAGACGAACAGGGACCTTGCAATGATAGAGACTTTTTTTAACACCTTGGACAATTATTCACATCTCTATCATCACAAATTCACCATTCGTCTTGCTTGGATGCAAAGGCATGGCTACCTTTCAAAACGGCACTATTAGGGGACTATTGATTTTTTTTGGATGGATGGGTTCATTTACCTTACAGCTGGTCCAAGAGTTTTTTCTCATAGTTGTCCCCTCTAAATCCCTCTATATTCACTGTGAACATCATCACACTCAGCTCTAGTCAAGAACAGCAATCATATTGAGGAATACAACTACAAGAGAAAATACCCCTGAGGCCAGGGTAGGGTTCATTTAGAGGCTATTAATTGCTTATGCGAGTGCTTATTTTTCACTAGGCAGAGAAATTTGGAGATTCTTTTGTACTTGGCACAAGAGTCAGCAAGGAAACGCAAAAGAATATTCATCAGGCTGTAAGTATTTTGTTTGCAAAACATTTGGTTTACAAGCCATATATGAGCTAGCTTTTAAAACTCACACAAATATGCACTTTTTGGTATAGAGCAGATTTCCTATGAGTGTGAAAAGTCACAGCACATACACAGCCTGGTTATGGCTTGGCATGGACACTGCACTGAATGTTGAATTTTTTTCATACACTGCATTGACATGTACACAGTCATGCAAGGAGTGACCAGTGCTGTAAGTTTTTTCTAGTTATACAAAAACTGCTCTAACAGGATAAGCTTACAGTAAAAGTGTTTGGATGAGCACCTTTCCCTTTTGTTCTGCCCTTTAAATTAATATTTCCAGCCCAAGTGACTTAGTTTTGGAATTATGTTTAGGTTGCGGCAGCACCTTGGTGGTTGCCAGTTAAAGGTGCTTACTGGAAAAGACCAGAAGGACCAGACTCAGATATCAAAGACAGGTACATACATGCTCCTGTATTGAGGTTGCTTGATTAGTGTGAAACAAATATGTTTTCTTTTCTTTAGAATGGACCATCCTGTTCTACACATTTCTTGGAATGATGCTGTCGAATATTGTAGATGGTCTGGTAAAAGACTTCCAACTGAAGCAGAGTTTGAGTATGCTTTGAAAGGTGGATCAGATGACACGTATGTCGCTAAGATGAAATGATTCAAGTTCTTTACAGTTCAACATGCAAAAGTATGACCACATATAATGTATTGGCATTGACTTCTACAGTATGCACAGGTTTTTCACTGCCAAACAGGCTTTTATATGTCATATTTTTAAAACCAGCCAGCTTCGGATCGAAATGTGTTATAATGGTTTGGTGTACACGTACAAAAGCCCATGTATAAAAGTATTTTGCAGATGCATTAAATGTGGTTATACTTTAGCACCTACACTATAGCACTGAAAATATCCTTTTTTTAAATATCTAAGTAACTCTAGCAATTGCAATATTCACTTACCTTAAATGACATACAATATTGCATACATTGCAACTTTTTGTTGCATTTTCAGCTTGTGAAAAGGCATGATTGGATGTAAAGCAAAACATTCCCAACCTCTGAAATTTGATTTATGCTAGCTTTTTAATTGCTGATTTTTGAGAGATTTTTTATGTATTTTGGAAAATCCGGAATCACATAGATTGATGGATGTGAATGTTGGTTTAACTGGAATTTGGATCAAAATTTTTTTTGCCGAATTTTCATCTTTTGAAAGGGTATGAATAATCTTAATGTATAGCAAAAACATGTTCAAAGGTCTAAAATTTGATTCATGCTTCTAAACTCCAAATTTTGAGAGATTTTATATTTTGGAAAATCCGGAACCGAGCATGGCTGGACTGGATTGGACTCCGGTTGACTGGATTCTCCCGGATCGAGAAAACATTTACGCCGAATTTGCAGCTTTTATCCTATGATTTTTATTTTAATATTCATAACTAGTAATTTACTAACAGTTAAACACACTTTTGAGACTTTCATGTGTTACAGAGGTCTATCGAGTGTGGTGAGGGCATTTGGGGGTTCTTTTGTACCCACCAATAGTCCCCTTCAGAGTTCTCTGCACTATCTTGAAAGGTAGCCATGCCTTTGCATCGAAGTGAAACATGAGGTGAGCTTGCATTGATAGAGACGGGAATGATTGTTCAATGTGTTAAAAAAGGTCTCTATCATTGCGAGGTCATGTCTGATGTCTCACTTCGATGCAAAGGCACAGCTACCTTTCAAGATGGCGCAGGGAACTCTGGAGGGATTATTTTATACATGTTTAAGTGATCATTGACTTAACAAGGTTTTATAGCAGGAATTAAAATGATTAATAGTTTTTGTCTAAATATTTGACAAGGCGTTTTCTCATTTAGATTGTATCCCTGGGGGAATAAATTAAAAAAAGATGGTAAGTATATGGCCAATTTATGGCAAGGAAAATTCCCCGTGCAGAATACAGCAGAAGATGGCTATGAAGGGACTTGCCCAGTGACGGCATTCCCTCCCAATGGATATGGATTGTATAATATGGTTGGTAATGCATGGGAATGGACAGCTGACTGGTGGAATACGAGGCATACCAAGGATTACCAAGACAACCCGGTGAGTTATTTTACCCCAATTCCCTTGCTACTGTATGAGAATACGATATTGAAAGGAAGGAAGGAAATTAGAGCAGATTTTGTATATCTATGTAGAGTTCAGTGCTATGTATGACTTGCCGCGACTGTGACGTTTTCTATGATTTTGATTGGCTGATTCTTTTCTTGAGCAATGTGATTGGACTGCGGAATAATTAGTCAGTAACGTAACCTTGTCATGACCGCATCCGTGCCGTGTTTGCGCCGTGTTTCGTGCATTTGATTGGATGAAGAAAACGTGCCTTGTCGCGGCCATTATGTTTTCTAGATTTTTGATTGGCTGACGTTTTGTAGTAGTCCATAATACTATGCTTTGAAGAAAACGTATAACAGGGAAAATAGTTTGCTGAATTGTTTCATGACGAAAAACTATCCTTAAATATTTGAAACAAACTTAATCGTAATTTCTCTCACTAGACTGGTCCTCCAAATGGAAAAGATAAAGTCAAGAAAGGTGGCTCATACATGTGTCATAAAGTAAGTTACGTTTTACGTTCCTTGTGCTGTACCCTTCACTGGCCACACCCATCATCAGGGGTGTAGCCAGGTAAACGAACCACAAGTACTAAAGTCCATTGGAGCAGAATATCATAAACTTCGAGTGACTGTAATAACACATTCTTAAACTTCATTGATCTCTATCCTAGTCCTATTGCTACAGATATCGTAGTGCTTCACGGAGTCAGAACTCACCCGATACAACTGCTTCTAATCTTGGCTTACGCTGTACTGCAGACAAGCTTCCTGAAGATGTGGAACTTGTTGGAGGGACGGCCTGAAATGCCTTAAAATCTGATTCCTGTTTTGTAAGTTGCCACTACTACGACTACTGTTGTTGGCTGTGCAACATTTGAGGAGCTTGTGAGGACTAGTATCGGAGAATTCCACTATAACTAACTAGCGAAGACAGATAATCTGAGAATTTCATTGTACGTGGGTTTCATCATTGATCTATTCTTTGTGTTTCTTCCACGCAAATCTTTTTATAAAAAATAAACCGATAATCGTTACCCAAGCTACAGATAACCTGATAGGTAGAAGTTAGTTTTGAAACTAGAAATCGAGGTAAAATATCTAAATCGGTATGGAAGACAAGATCGAGGTATGCTTCAAATTTTTCAGCTGTTTCCTTCCACTAATGCACCACTAATGTCATTCCTCCAAACCAACTTAACTTATGCAACATAAGGCATTATGTCGGACCGTTTTCCCTCATCTTTCATAGGTACTTATTGCTTTTGTATTTGTTTTCCCAATTTTCTAAAATCTTTTCTACAGAAATCTGTCGCACATTGACAAGTAAAATAACAATATCTTTATTGCGAGTTACCAAATTTAAGAAGGATTTTATAAAAAAAATATCGAAGAAAGTCATTTAGGTTTTAATAAATTGTCAACGACAGAAAATTGGTTAATGGATTAATCAAATGACAAAGTCGCGACAAAACTAATTTCCTCTATTAATTCAGTCTGATTCCCTGTTTTTTTTAAAGGCGATTGCATCCAATTTTTGTCCCTCTCCCCCACGGGTTGAGGATATCTACTTTTTGCCCACCCTGGATTTCCTCTCGGCTTTTCTCGCTTTTCACATGGTTGACTTTGGAAATAAAAATTCTGTAAAGTTTATGGGAATCTCATATAAAAAGTGACTGAAGTCGTGGCCAGTTAAATTATCTAGTTTTCCTTGCTTGTCAAATCTCGGCATGTATTGTTTTTTGTTTGCTTGGTATGTATGCACATTCTTTGATGTGGGTATCGAACTATCAGAGGGTAGCTAATGTTTTCCACACTCATCGGTTCGTTGGTCTAACACAAAGCATTTCTGCTTTGGGTTTGACTAGTGAGCTGATGTAAACCTGGAGAGGAAGAGAAACTGAAAGAAGGAACAGGGAAAGAAAAAGGAAGGAAGGAAGTAAGGATGAATGGATGGATGAATGGGAGGGATGGAGGAAGGAAGTGAGGATGGATGGAAGAAAGAGAGGGAAGATTATTAGATGAATGGAAGGGAGGGAGGGAGGAAGAAATAGTTGAGAAAGAAGAAAAGAAAAAAAGAGAAAGTAAAGTGGGAAAAAAAGAGAAGAAATAAGGGAAGGAAGGAGGAAGGAAGGTCAGGCTAAGGATGAATGAAAGAAGTAATATGAACAAACTAAAACGAATTTGAGAAAAACATTTCATTAAAGTTTTCTTTGTTTTACTCCCAAATGAGAACTAATGGGTGAGCTCGGGTTTCAACGGAGCGACAACCTTAAGATACTGGAAATTAGATATTATATTATTGTCATTGTTTCTTGTCTCACTTGACAGCCCGTAAATAAAAAATATTCGGAATACAAATAAAAATTAGCGTTAAAATAGGCTGACAATCTAAGGAAACCAAATACCGAGCAGCTTGTTACACAAGTCTCCATCACCGCACACACTGAGTGCACATATTAACGACGAGTCATCCAACACTGCGTTAATAAGACTGAATAGTGAAAACTATAAAACTGACCTGTTCTTATCCACCGACGTAGAGTATTTGAAAAGTGGTGAAGTTAACACCTTGTCTTACTTTGGTACTGGCATTTATTCGTCTGATGATGCTGTGGGTTGGTGTAATTGTTATTGGCCTTGTCCATATCATGATGGTTCAAAGCGCTAGTAAGTTCGTTACATTTTATTTCTTGATCACTGCTTAAGAATATCGTATGAGAAAAAGAACTTGTCGAAATCTTTCTTAGTATCCCATCATTATATATAGAGAGAGACTTCAGTATCCCCTGCGCAAATGCTTTCCACACGTAGAACATATGAGTATACACCAGCATGCGCAATGTTGCTGCTGAACACATCCCACCGCACGCTATTGTCTGGGCATGGTCATGGGAGCGCAAGGTTTGATTCTTCATCGTAGAACATGCAGTGACAAGCCAAAGATGCACTACGTTAGTATTAGTATAGTATGAATCGAAATCGGTAGCGCAAGTTTATTCAGCCTTTGATTAGACGCATTTAACTACCGTAACCTATTTTAGATTTAGACAATAACAAGATTGATAACTTAAGATCATGGTGTGCTTTTCGATCAGTTGTTGAATATCAATAGGCAAAAAATATCGTTTGTTCGTGAATGGAAAAATATTTTAAAGTTAGAGCTGATATACGTAAAGGGAAGTTTTGTAGCACGTTTGGTGGAAAGGAGTTTATAGGTAAAAGCAAAGGCTTACAGTGTTGTGGAAATTTGATATCAAAATCGATGATGAAGCAGCTGATAAATTAAGAGGGGGTTTTTACATGCAACCGTCGATACAACCCTATCGGATTTTTTCCAATCCAATCCCATCCATCCATCCACCCACCCATTTATCTCATCCTGTCCCATCCCATCCATCCATTAATCTCATCCCATCCCATCCATCTCATTCATCGATCGATCCATCCATCCATCTAATCTCATCCCATCCCATCCATCCATTAATCTCATCCCATTCATCGATCCATCCATCCATCCATCTAATCTCATCTCATCCATTTCCATCCATCCATCCATAACATTGAGTCAATTTACAAAACAATCTTGAAACTTAAGGTATAATTACGTTTGCTATGCCCCAGGATAACCTCGAGAGCTAACCAAAGTTGGGTGACTTACAGGATAACCTCGAGAGCTAACCAAAGTTAGGTAACTTACAGGATAACCTCGAGAGCTAACCAAAGTTGGGTGACTTACAAGACAAACATAATCACAAATTTTACTTAATGTGTGTAAATAGTGTAAAGATTTCACTTAACCCATGAACCAACATCTAATATTCAAAAACATGAATGAAAGAATAAGAAAATCATAGAACAAATAACTACTATTTTCGTTTATTAGACTGACTATCTAGTCCACGTACGAAGTGTACTAAAAACTATATTCTGACGTCATGAAATATTACGTCACCATTTAAAAATAATCCCAGACATCCCAGGATCCCTTTCGATCGTAGTGGGTGGCATAAAATACCCGATCTTGACGTCATGTTGGGCAAATTTGACAGACCAACTAAAGCTGATAAAATTGATTAAAAGATGTTTGCTGAACACCTGGGGGAGTTTTAAGGTGCTTGTTCTGTGTGTTCTCCATGTAAGTGTTATCAAATAGTCTAGTACAATATTTACAATCAATCACACATCTGCTGATGTTAGGTGAGGTATCTAAGATTCACTTGTTACATTGGTAAGTAGTTGTTTTTACTAAAAAGATGAATGGACGAATGAATGGAATCAACGAATGAAAGAGAGTTAAGAAAGAAGATGATAGAATGGATGGATGAATGAAATTGGAGAAAATAAAAGAATATTGGAGTTCAAAGTAAATCTCAAGGCCAGTTTACACAAGCAATGTTATTGCCCAACTTAATCGCTCAGTCGAGCATGTCGAATTTGCGGCGACTTTGCTGCAATCTTCCGCGGTAAAATCGCAGGGCGTTAACACGTCGATTTGGGGATGCGATAAAATCGCGCCATTGAAATCGCTGATAAAGTCGCGCAACAAACAGAGAGCTTATAATGCATAAGAACACTATTCATGTAGATGTACTGTACATCATTTCAGGTTCTGGATGCAGGTGTCGAGGATGTGATAGTCATCCTGACCATGGCTCCCTCAACTGTAACAGCGTTGGCTTTATGGATTATAACTGTACTATTAGCTGTGACGAAGGCTATATGTTTAAATCGAAAGTACCAGATTGGTATCGATGCCCGTCATTTGGTATATGGATAGTGTCGTATTGCCAGCAAGATGCAAGTTGTCCTTGGTACCCACCTCCATGGCCTGAATGTGTGCCAGTCACTGATCCTAAGCCTTACAAGCGTGGTAGTAAAAAAGGTATTAAGGATGGAAGGATGGAAGGATGGAAGGATGGAAGGATGGAAGGATGGAAGGATGGAAGGATGGAAGGATGGAAGGATGGAAGGATGGAAGGATGGAAGGATGGAAGGATGGAAGGATGGAAGGATGGAAGGATGGAAGGATGGAAGGATGGAAGGATGGAAGGATGGAAGGATGGAAGGATGGAAGGATGGAAGGATGGAAGGATGGAAGGATGGAAGGATGGAAGGATGGAAGGATGGAAGGATGGAAGGATGGAAGGATGGAAGGATGGAAGGATGGAAGGATGGAAGGATGGAAGGATGGAAGGATGGAAGGATGGAAGGATGGAAGGATGGAAGGATGGAAGGATGGAAGGATGGAAGGATGGAAGGATGGAAGGATGGAAGGATGGAAGGATGGAAGGATGGAAGGATGGAAGGATGGAAGGATGGAAGGATGGAAGGATGGAAGGATGGATGGATGGATGGATGGAAGGATGGAAGGATGGAAGGATGGAGGGATGGAGGGATGGAGGGATGGAGGGATGGAGGGATTGAAGGATGGAAAGATGGAAGGATAGAAGGATAGAAGGAATGGAGGAAGGAAGGAAAAATGGATGATGGATGGATAGAAGGAAGGATGAATGGATGGATGGATGGAAAGAATGATGCGGGAAGGATTGAAAGAAGGAAGAATGGATAGAAGGGAGGATGGAAGAAAGAAACAAAGGATGGATACAACGAAGGAAGAAAACAAGCAAGAATGTAATGAAAAAAACTCGTATAGGTTTATTCCACAGCAATCATGTTTACACTAATGTTTTTGCTGTATCTTTTTTATTTTTTTGCCAGACCAACTCGTCCGTCCAGTCAAGTAAAAATACGTGTTACATGTATGAACAGTCACGTACGAACAGGAGCATCACTATTTACATTCCTTTACTAAAGTAATACTGAAAATCATAATAAAAGCCAATGTAACATATATGACGTTCCTACCTTTCGGCAATAAGAAGAACATTTCGGTAGAGATGCTGGTCAGTTCACTACTTAACAACCTCACTTATCGAACCTAATCGAATCTACAGCACAATATCTACTGGTCCTTTTGAGGTTTAATGCAATTTTGAACATTTTATGCCGGAGAGCCACGTTCTAGAATTATCTCAGTCGAACATGGCTTATTGGGAAAGACCGACATATACTCTTAAATTTTTCTTTATCCTCCCAAAGCCCTTGGCTTCTAATTTTCAGAAACTTGAGAATGAGAAGTAAAAGGCATGATAATATAGTCAATGTAAGAACGAACAGACGTGGATAAATGTGGTATTTTTACATGCTTCAGTTGCATTAGAAAGTAAAGTCTATCGAGGCTATTCCAAGTTGCTTTGCGCTACTCACTGCGCGCGTGACGGCCACATAACCAAGAAGATGATCTCGAGTAATCACTTAATTTGGTTTTGCTGTGATCCATTGGTCGATCAGCATTGCCTTGTGTAACGGACGCTTGTCTCCTCTTAAAAATGCGTTTAAAATAATTTTGTTGCCATTATTATTAGTATTTACAATCACACACACTTCTCATTCTTTTCCCTAGAATATATTGAATTCTGAGATTATATATATTGATTTGCCCTTTGCATATAGTCTATTAGGTGAGATCTATCTCTTATTTTTTGGGTATTTACAAGTTAAGCGAATCGTTCAAAACATCTAGTACTTTCTGTAAGCCATGACATATACTAGCAATACTCGGTAACACTATATAGCAATACTCGGTGACATGACCATATTGGCCAAGCGCGCGTTAACCATTTCTCTTTGATGCGCCATTTCTTTTAGTTGATCGAAGTCATGGATCAGAGTTATGATCGCTGTGAGAATCGGTGCTTGGACGTCTGAATTTCTGTAATCCTTCCAGCAGGCCAGATGCACTGCGAACTAAAAAACATGTAAGATTAGATTCAATCAAAATTTTGTCGATCTTTTGGAAATTTTTGTTGCATAAAAAATTATAATCCAACCTAACCAATTAACAAACCATTCAACAACAACAACAAAAAACACGGGGGAAAAAACCATCCAATACATGACAAACCAACCAAATCTCGATTTTTAAAAATAATCAAACAGAAATTCAATTTTTCATATTTTAGTGTGATGTTGCACGCAATGTTGCATGCAATGTTGCACCGTGTGTCGGAGCCTTTACTATGAGGATAGTTGGCTGTCATCCTAATGTGCGACTGAGACTTAATTAAAATGGCTTTGTCATGACAAAACTTACTTAGAACCACCAAAAAGACCATGACATTCACAGCTATCAGAAGTACTGTCATTACAAACGTATCTATCTGTTTGTTGCTTGTTGCCGATGTCATTTCGTTATCCGGGATCTTCAGAAGCATGCCAACTGAGAGATTGACCGATGTGGCACCAACGGAGATCAGCTGTAGATAGTACTCAAAACGATCTGCGATTGGTTGAGCGTGGGCAAAAATGACAGCGTACAGTTCAGTGGAAATCGAGGAAATGCACAGAAATGTACGGCTTCTCTGGTCTAAGAGTAGAAGAAATGAAGTGAGAACGAACTTGTGAACCATTTCGAAGGCCTCCCAGTACCAATGCTCGTCGGAGTAGTTCTCGTACAGGAAGCTGAGGCCTTTCATCAGCCATAAATACTTTTCTTGCAGGTACTTGTTTTTGCTTTTGCAGTATTTTTTCAGGAGGATGATAGTGATGATAGGAAGTAGGATTGGATAAGGCACCAAAAGATACACTAAATAGACAAACTTGTTGTATTTGGGAGTAAAGCACTCGACTGTATAATCCCCTCGAAGATAGTACTTGCACTGTTTAGGACCATTGTCTCCCTGAAGAATGCAGATTTCTTCACAAGATTGAGGTAGCATGTTTAAGATGCTTGATGAGACAGCGGGGTACGTCATGAACATCACCAGAAACACAGCTTTGCTGCATCTTTCTTTTAACTTTCGTACTGAAATTCTCTGCTCATGCTTTTGCTCGAAGCTATGAACGCTTCTTGCTAAGATTTTCGCTTTAAGAATGTAGTAAATAACCATGACTGTAACGCCCGTTCCTATGTTGATGAAGACCATTAGACTGAGGGTAGCATAAGAATCTATCTTGAGGCGGTGAGAAATACATTGGAAAGGTACGATCTGGAAAAGGTTAAGCTGAACAAGTTTGATATATCTGATAAGAATGGAAAAACTACTTGGCCATTTTACGAAGGAGAAAGCGTCGAGGATCAAGGATGTCATCTGGTAAAACCCAAGCACAATTTTGAGTCTCGCTAAAGTTACATCAGAAATAGTCCTTCCGTGCGATCCTTGTTTTTTCTTGTCGTTTAGGAGAAAATATATCAGTAAAGCGATTCCAAGTAATGTAAGAAAGACTTGCCCGCAAAGCCAGGGAATGGAAGGACATTTCTGACAGCCTGTTACCATACTATAATATCCCTGGACACAAACGGCACACAGTGGACCTTCGTGACCTTGGGCACATTGTGAATCTAACCCTCCAAGACAGGCTTGGGGGACAGGACAGCGATAAGGCGTGGGTAAAAACTTGTTAAACTTGAAGAAGATTGGATTTATCAATTTGTCTTCGAATTGAAGCTCTTTCATAAATTTGATGTATTCATTCTTGTCTTGCTCGGTGTCCCATTTCCAGTAAAACCCCGAGGCTAATGTCACTGATTCGTTACTGCAAACGTATCCAATCTTGCAGAAGTTGCATTCGCCAAAACGATCTAATCGGTAAAATCCTTTCAGACATTTACAAGCTCTGTGTCCAGCAAGCTGTTTACTGTCTGTTCCTGAAGAAAATTTCAAAAACGTATGTCACGTAAAATCCCTACCAAGAGAATTACAACATGATTCTGGTTGATGAAGGTGTTGTTGCATGTTGCATGTTGCATGTTGCATGTTGCACACAATCCCAAAATGCAGTATGGATGATGTGAATCCAATCAGCGAAAGGTCACAACTATATGTAAATTTGCCAAACTTTGTCTGCACTTTTTTTGGTAATTTGTTTTCGGTGCTGACGTTATTTACATATGGATATAATACATTATTTTAAAGCTTTGTAAACAAGAGAAAACATGCAACAAAACTTTTACTAAGCTTCTTTGAAATTTTTGCTGTATTTGCAACATGTACTATTTTTGGAATTTTCCTTATCTTATCTTTTGCTTGTCGACGGCGTAATACAGTGTTATCACTGTGATACAAATATTTCAAATACTGAAGTATTGGTAACTGAGCTGACTTACCCTTAGGACAAGCACCACAGTCAGTTTCTGCTTTTCCTGGTGCTTTATCTGAACTAACATACATTCCCTTAGGACAATTCTTGTAATTGTTTCCTGGTGATGATACATGAGCTACCTCGTCTTGGTAAAATCCACCTGCGGTCAGGGAAAAAAGTATTTCGAACTGAATAAGACAATTACGTTTCGTTTTATATTTAATAATAAATAGAGCTAAGGGAAAATTGCAAACAACCCTTAATTTCGGTATCATAGTGTCATACTGACACCTGATCTTTAAGTTCAAAATAATATATGTGTACACTATAATACAAGCAACAAAATAATGCCAGCACTTTGTCGTGCAACACCTTTGAGTTAGAAGTTGCAGAGCGAATGTTGTTCGTGACACTAAACCGCGTGAAACAAATTTTCTTTGTTGCAAACAGTAGAAAGAGATTCTACTTCTGCAACAATGTTTCGCGACAAATTGCACGATTTCGTTGCTCGTATTACCGCACCTTAAGTTGCATTTAATGTCTTGGAAAAGGATGGCCATTGTTTTGTATAGGACCGAATAGAAACGTTAATATTCTTGCCGAGACTTATTTTTTGAGAAAGTTAAACAGGCAAAAGATGAATATATTGCATTGCATCCTTTTAGAGTCAAAATAATATTTCTTGCATCTATAGTGGAAGATAATTACCTAATGGGCAGGGTACACAGCCACTTCCTCCTCGGTATGTACCAGGTGCACATGGTGTACAAAGAGACATCGTAGTTGAAATTCTATTACAATCAAAGCCCAGATACTGAAGTCCATAAAAATGGATGGACTTTTCCACCAATATTGGTCTAATGGACAACGATGCCAAACTGTTGAATGGAAAATATATCATCTCTGATAATAATTCTTCTATAAATTGCCATCAAAATCATTAGTCCCCTTCACAGTTTCTTGCGCCACCTTGAAAGGTAGCCGTGCCTTTGCATTGAAGCGAGACATGAGGTGACCTTGCAATGATAGAGAACGTTTTTTAACACCTTGGACAATTATTATCTCTATCAGTTCTTTAAGATAAAAATCGTGAAAGCCGCTTATTCATTATAACTTACAAAGTGATATCAACTTTAGAATCCTTGGAAAACCAACCAACTCGCAGAATGCTTATTGAGGTCCTCAGGAGGTATCTGGAAAATATTTCATTGCGAAAACACAAATAAGAAGTTGTTTAGATATCTTCAAGTTATTAAAGACACGATTACACGGAGCACTTTTCTCTGCCACTTGCCTCGCATCAGCGTTGCGACAAACGTTACAGAGAAAATTGCGCCTAAATGTAGGAAAAGAGATGAAAGTGAAAAAGTGAAACTGAATGAAACTCACATATCATTTATTTTGCGATTGTAAGCAAAAGCTCCTGCTTCAATATGATGTAGAGGGTTGTCGTAAAGCATTCTGAAATCAGAGAAGACGAAACATCCTGGAATTACGGTCTTTTGTCCTCTTTCTGTGAATGCTTCATTTTGTAATATTTAGTTGCTAAACTACGCGACGTACGTGTCACGTGTCTACTGTAAGGGGTAAGGGTTCACCAAGTAATATGTGCCCTTTGCGGTGATCATGATATATGATGATCGTGATACTTCATGTTAATGATACATGATGCCGTTACATGATGATGATGATGATGATACATGATGATATATGATGATGATGCATGATGATGATGATCCATGATTATTTTGATGATACATGATGATGATACATGTTGATGATGATACATGATGATGATACATGATGATGATGATACATGATGATATATGATGATGATACATGATGATGATACATGATGATGATACATGATGATGATACATGATGATGATACATGATGATGATACATGATGATGATACATGATGATGATACATGAAGATGATGCATGATGATACATGATGATGATACATGATGATGATGATACATGATGATATATGATGATGATACATGATGATGATACATGATGATATATGATGATGATACATGATGATGATACATGATGATGATACATGATGATACATGATGGTGATACATGATGATGATGATACTTCATGTTAATGATACATGATGCCGTTACATGATGATGATGATGATGATACATGATGATATATGATGATGATACATAATGATGATGATACGTGATGATGATGATCCATGATTATTTTGATGATTCATGATGATGATACATGATGATGATGATACATGATGATGATACATGATGATGATGATACATGATGATATATGATGATGATACATGATGATGATACATGATGATGATACATGATGATGATACATGATGATGATACATGATCATGATGATACATGATGATGATACATGATGATGATGATACATGATGATATATGATGATGATACATGATGATGATGATACATGATGATATATAATGATGATACATGATGATGATACATGATGATGGTGATATATGATGATGATACATGATGATGATACATGATGATGATGATACATGATGATATATGATGATGATACATAATGATGATACATGATGATGATACATGATGATGATACATGATGATGATGATACATGATGATATATGATGATGATACATGATGATGATGATACATGATGATATATAATGATGATACATGATGATGATACATGATGATGGTGATATATGATGATGATACATGATGATGATACATGATGATGATGATACATGATGATATATGATGATGATACATAATGATGATACATGATGATGATACATGATGATGATACATGATGATGATACATGATGATGATACATGATGATGGTGATATATGATGATGATACATGATGATGATACATGATGATGATGATACATAATGATGATACATGATGATGATACATGATGATGATCATATATTATATATAAATATATTATAATCGATATAAAAGATGTACTTACATCATTTCTAAGGCAATTGCACCGATAAAAGTGTACTTAGATATTGAAGATATTTTGTTCTTTTCTAGCAAACTGTGGATTGAACAGATTGAATTCCAAAATGACTTTACAATAATAAGATCATATATTATACATGTTAAATATTTATCAATCTGAGGCCATACAAAATCGTTTATCGCCAGTGGAATGGTAACTCACATATGCTTTAATTTACGAGTGGTCCAGAAAGCTCCGTCGGCAATGTGGTTAATCTTGTTCCTTGTAAGGCAACTAAGATAAACAAACAAACGAGCGAGTGAATTAACAAAGAAACTGCGCGATTTGTTGGGAGTAAAACGTAAAATTTGGCCATTGCATAGAGTAAGGTTCTCTGGGCGACTTAAAGTGTGGATACCCGGTGTAACATTTGCGCGCAATGTTGCAAGCAATCGATGTTGCGAACCATGTCCTAACGACGCAATTTGTTGTGGCCAAGCCTTTACTGATGAGTTGCTCTCCATTAACTAAGTACCGCCATTCTAAGAAGGACAAATAATCTTCATCATACGAAAGGAAGAGTGCCTGAGAAGGTGCTATGGCAATCATAGGAGCCCCAACTCAAGTCACTTAACTTACAGAAATGAAATGCTTCTCACTCCAAAGAAAAGTTTTGCATTGATATTTGTAAGGTGGTTTCTTGAAAGATCACTGAGAAAAAGGATTGAAAAGGATGATATCGTTAAGATGTGATCTGCTCTTTCATATACCATCATGTAACATCATCTCATCTGGAGCTCAGAATGTTTCTGAGCTCCCCGCTTCTGTGTGGCACTATTACTTTCTTTAATCTACTCCACACGGCCTTATTTATAGGCCAATCTTGATGATACGTATTTTCAATGGAATACAATCATTTTGAGCCGCACGAAAGATTTTAAAACATGCTTACAGAAAATGGAGGTTAACTAGATCATCAAAGCTGCCATCTTCGATATAGACCATATAGTTATATGACAACTGTCTGCAATAGTAAAAGTGAACATTTTCAAACTCTACTTCGAGCACTCTAAAATTCGTCAAAGTTCTTATTGTCTAGAACAGAAGATTTTGGTGTCATGGGAACGTGACGTCACACTTGACGTCTCCTTATAAAGAAACTCTGACGTCAAATATTAAACTCACAGAGTTGAAAGACTTTGCAAACCAGTAAATGAGGTTCTGTTGATGTGTGTGAGTTTATTCATTCTCAGGGAGCTACAAAAACAATAAATATAGTTATGTATTTGCGAGGCAAAGTTCGCTTTGGAATCAAGCGGGAATCCTGTGGTGGTACACGCCTTATGTACGTACGGACAAAGTGATGGCGCAATCAAGCCATGAAAAATCAACTCTAGATCTATGGGTTATCATTTTCAAGAAACCTAAAAAACTACAATCCATGCATCCATTTATCGTAGCACCCTTGCGATGATGATGACATTTCCCAACAAATCATTGACAATAACATATCTAGGACTGAGGACTTACAGTCTTTGTAACTGTTGGAAGGCTCCGAATGCACCAGGTTGTATTGTATCGATTTGATTATAACTCGCATAGCTAAAAGTCATGAAATGATAGATAAACATATTTATCCCACACCATAGAAAATACAGCCAATCATGCACTACGCGTTCTATCTACGCATTTGTATTTTCTATTGTGTGGGATAAAATGGTTATACAATGGTTTCTCGTGGCATATCGTGGATATCCCAATCGTCACTTGTATTTTCTTTGTATACACACTCGCCTAAAGGCTCGTATGTATACTAGAAACTACAAGTGACTCGTGGGATATTCCACGGTATGCCACGAGAAACCATTGTATAACTAGTATATATAAACAATGTTATAAATTTGGCTCAGAGCTCAATATAAGTATATGAAACTAAACTAGATAAACCTAGACTCAAAATTGAGAAAAATGGTGTGTCTCGATTACCTTTTGTATAACGGCAACATCCTAATGCAAACGCAAACATAATAGCTCATGGTCTCAAATCGAAGCAGTCACGTTAAAGTATCGGAGCTCTAATGCATAGAAGAGTATAAAGAAAGAACGTACAGGATGATTAGACGTTTATATAGGTAGTTAAATGTCTCGTTGGTGATTCTTGTGAGTTTCAAGGAGTTCATGGCTCTGTAAAAAAACAGTTGGCGGGAAAATCATTAATATTTCTCCGCATTGAGGCTGCTGCCAACAGGGCGATGTTACTTACAGCAGAACGCAGTTCTTTAAGCCCCGAAATGTGCCTGGTTTGAATTCGGACATTTTTATCCCACTGAGGTGCCTGAAACAAGTAATAATTATAATAGTTCCATCCTGTATTCTTGAAATGCATGTTATGTCCGATAGCCGCCATGTTGGTTGACGATAACAGAGCATTCCTCATTAGACTTCTCTTGTTATATCAACCAACATGGCGGCCGTTTCACTGTTATTTATACCTCAAGGGATTTTGAGTCGTGTGGTTGCAGCCCAAGAATATTTGTAAACATGTTCCATATGTTTACAAATAATCGTCTGGCAACAGCAATGAAGATTTTGCTATCCATTCACATCTTATCTAACCAGAATACGTTTAATAGGCTGCAACGTCACTGTTTTAGCTTGGGCGTAATGTGTCAAGTGTGTAAATCAGGGATGTCGGAACCATTTCAGACTACTTTTCCCTACCTCCCCCCTTCCCTCTAATTTTCATACTAGCCCCACACTTTAAAATGTGCTCCGCAGTCCCTGGTCATTTTCTTGATATTAACATTCTTTGTTTGAGTTGTATCAATATTCATGTATTTTTCTCATGTGCAACCGTTAAAGACTGAAATGATACTCAAGGGAATGACATGTGATCTGAAATGGGGAAACACAAATTAGCTGTATTTTACGTACAGTACTTTTATCAAGATAGCAACAAAGAGGATGATAAGTTGTAATTAACAAATATCTCAGCAATTGTTCACCACCACTTACAAATAGTATACATTTTCCAATGGCAAGAAGGTGTTGTTAGGTATGTCAGTAAAACCAGACTGCAGGAGGTTACTGTTGGATAATGAAATATCAATAATCATGCTAAATAATGTCGAAATTTACATCAAAATTACAAAAATTTACTCTAGGGAACAAGTGCAATTTTAGAATCTTACATTTCATGTAACTGTGAAGCGTTCACGAAAGTACTTGCATCGAGTTTTAGATAAGGCGTTTGTGAAGCATCTCTTTATCAAAAAAAATATGACAATAATAACTATCATTACAAAAATAGATATTAGCATTAGATATAAATAAATTAACTAATTAATTAATCAATTAAAACGATGATAATAATAACAATAAGTAATAATAATAATAAATAAATAATAGTAATGATAATAATAATAATAATAATAATAATAATAATAATAATGAATAATAACAATAATAATAATAATAAAATAATAAAAGTGATGTTTACATATATTTTAAGAATTTCATTCCAGTAAACACAAGTTTTTTGAAAGGACTCTTTCGTAAACGTCTGAAAAGAAAGAATATAATAGATAAAGAAAACTGAATTTACACATTTTGGGTATGCACCAGATGGCGGTGCATGGATCGCAAATTATTATTATAAGTATGTGAGAATGTACTTACAACAGCCTCAATCTGTCAAGCCCTCGGAATCCGTTTTCGTCAATGTTGGCAATGTTGTTGAAGCCTAAATCACTTGAATAACACAAACAGATCGTTAAATTTGATTTATGAGCGACTTTGAGTTTGAATAGATTAGAATTCGAACATCCTTTCTTCACCACCGTTGCGTTTTTTGAATAAGCCCGCTTTTAACGTCAAAATAGGTCCTTTTTCCCTCCACACGTTCCCTGCGCCATCTTGGAAGGTAACCGTGCCTGCCTTCGCATCGAAGCGAGACAAACGGTGAGCTTGTAGTGATAGAGACCTTTTTTAACAACATGGAGAGTTATTCACATGTCTCTATCATTGCAAGGTCACCTCATGTCTCGCTTCGATGCAAAGGCATGGCTACCTTTGAAGATGGCGCAGGGAATTATGAAGACGACTATTGTCTTGAATGCTGGGTAATGATGAATATTTCTCATCCCCCTTATGAACTTACAGATTGTCCAGATTGTCCATGCCGAAGAAAAGATCTGCTGTGATCATTTCTATTACGTTATAGTGAAGATAGCTAAAATGAACATCACTTCATTAGTAACGAACTAGAATCGGTGGCAATGGTAGCGCATGAGTTGTCAGCCCAAATATACTTGGGAACTTTAATCATGTGATAAATCTGCCCCAACAATTTTGGCTAAAGGCGCGGAAATACGAGCAACAAAATCGTGCAACTTGTTACGCAGCATTTTTGCGTTGCAAGTCGCAGAGTGAATATTTGCTCGTATTATATACCACCCTGTACAACAACAAAATTTTGCTGCGCGACTGACTTTTGCTGAAGTAGAATTAAGCGCTTTCTACTCTCTGCAATAATAAAAAAATGTTGCGCGCGGGGTAGTAATACGAGCAACATTCACTCTGCAGCTTGCAATGCAACAATGTTGCGCCACAATTTGCACAATTTTGTTGATCAATGTATATTATTTACAGTTTCCTCAATTTTCGCAAGTTGTGCTTTGTAACGTTTTTAACTGCTTGTAATCCGAGCTTATTGCTGGCGAGACTTCTGCGAAAAGACGATAAGAGATTAACGTCAGTTTTTTTCGCGTTTCTTTTTATTTTTGGTTAGGCATGGGCATGATTGTTATCCATCAGGTACTTACAGAGCAATAAGGTTGATATCACCATCTAATGCATTCTCTTCTACCACTGATAACTGATTTCCATAAACGTATCTACGGATAGAAAATTAAACATCGTCTGGATCAAAGCCAGATTTAATTAATGGAGAGGTGGGGCTTAATAAATTTCTTCCTTTAAAAGGGGGAGGGGGCATATTTGAGAGGGGCTCTTAATAGAGGATTTATGGTATTTTTATTTTAAAAATGTCGTGTCATCTTATATTCTATTGGCAGTTTTTAAACATCTCTTTTAGCTCTAGATCTGTCGTCTTCGTTAAAGACCTAGAGGTACTTTTATATAAGTAATTTTTTCCCCTGATTATCAAATGTATTACTTACAAGTTATTAAGTACAGGTAACCCATCAAACATTCCTTGCTTAATTTCTTTAAGTCTATTGAAGCTGAGTGTCCTAAAATGCGCTCAAAAAGATTATACATTAGATTTCTACCAGAACGCAAGACATCTTTATAATGACTTGTTTTATCTCCTCTGCATCATATCCTTTTCTGATATTAGAACAGGTTGCATTGTGGTCTAGCTTGAGTACAAACAACACCATATAAGGTACATGATGAACAAAAGATGTTTGTACCCAAGCTACACCACGTAATACCCTATGTTAGCTATCCCAGAAAAGGAATCTGGTATTAAGAAACAAAAAAGCAACAGCACAATTATATTTAAAAAAGATAAGCATCTTTATGATGACTTTATTGTCGCCCTTTTAGGAAATTAGCCAAGAAGAGTCGGGTGGTTTGAGAATCAGAACAAGAAAGAATATGTACAGCCCTGATTCTGAATTTTTAGCATTAGAATTTTTTTTTGAAAACTGAACCTTTTGGATTTGTGGGGCATATCGAGAGTATATCAAATTAAATATTTGTCATATAAAAAAACCCGACTCTTCTTGGCTATTTTCCTAAAAGTATATAATTTATCTTGGTATGTCAAAGGGAGAGCATAAATAAGTATAAACATTTGTTAACGTACAGTGATATTAACTTGGGTAACACTTGGAAGGCACCAGATGCTACGGAAGTAATCTTATTCTTATCTATGTACCTGTGAAGAGAAGAAGGAATATGATGATTATCGATATAGGAGAATTGATTGTTTTTGGAGCTGATCAATGTAACCTACAGGTATCGTAGAGTTGATGACAGACTAGAAAATGTTGTCTTGTTGATTGAGGTGATGAGGTTCTCTGAAAGATCCCTGTTTGAAACACAAGATTTAGTGTCAATGAGTCGAGAAGAAGGAGAAGGAGAAGGAGAAGGAGAAGGAGAAGGAGAAGGAGAAGGAGAAGGAGAAGGAGAAGGAATATAATAATGAAGAATAATACTTCCAGAAAGTGCATCAATAGAAGCCTGAGATATAAATACTTACACGAATAACAGTCTGTCAAATCCTCGCCAAGAATCATTAGAGATTCTTTCAATGGAATTTGTCTTAAGGATTCTGGGGGAAAAAAATGAATTGCCAACTATCAAAATATTTTACAGAATCAGCATTTAAAAGTTATGGCCAAGCAATTCTAACTTAAAAGACCTTGAAGGTCAAAAACACTTTGATCAAAATATTGAATTCGAATTTGCAATGACGACATTGTGAAATTAAGATTTTTACTGCTTGCATATCGTGTGATACAATTGGGGAAAAAGAAAATGTTTTCCGAATATCAGATTACATTCTATTTAAATTCAGGTTTCTTCTTATTTGGTATTGGAAAACGTATTGATATATCCCATAATTACAGCAAATATTGTGCTTACAGATTAGAGGCATTTCTTGGAATGTTGTTCGAAACGTTCGTCAATCCAGCATTTTCACATTTTACATCCAAATTCACATCACGTACAAGAGAACATAAGCAAGTGGATGGGCAGTAGGCTTGATCACAATAGAAAAAAAAAAGAAAATGTTCATGTGTGTTTGCGATCAGTTGGTATCTAGTTATAAGAAGGTTTAAAATAGCGGTTCTTGAGCACTGTGGCAGTCACTGATTTGCAGTGTTAGTACAATATTCTAGAACTACACTTTTATCTATTCAAACTAATACAAAAAATATTCTTGTGTTGTACGTTTTTGAACTGTGCGTGGTTCAGGGCTCATTTTGCATGATGCAATGCAGTGATTCTTCTAAGACTGGTCGGTGTAGGTGTAAATTTACCAACACCTGTATGCAATTGAATGACAAGGTGCAGAGTCAAAATGAATAGTGACTTCTTGGGAGAGCGAACAGAGAATTCGTACAAAACGCCAAGTGCGTATCGTCTTCCAAGCAGTGTCTTTTCAAGGTTTGTCAATATGGCATGACTTACCTATTGCGAAGACCTGCCTTGCGCAAGACTGTAAGAAAAGAATCAGGCATATCCAGTGGCAGCTGAAACAAACAAAACAATAGAAAACCTTTAGGGAGAAAGCTAGGAAAAAACGAACGAACGAACGAACGAACAATCTAGAAAGGAACAAAAAAAAGAAAAGTTGGAGGAAGAAGGAAGGAAAGATCAAACAAAGCACTGAAGAGAGGAAGAATCAGATGACCGAGTTTTTTGCTAACGATTCAGCCAAACGAATTTCAAAACTCTACCGACAACAGGTACATTTTAAGGTTTGATATTAAAATATCAAACCTTCACAATATAGAAACCGCTAAAAACCAACACCTCACTGATATTAGATTATATTTGCTTAAAGATAACTGACTATTTGTTACCACGTATTCATTTTCTCTGAGATTTCATTTCAACTCACTACAGTGCTAACTGGCATTTCACAAAACACATATGATCTCTGTCGCATAGAGATATCATTTGAAATGTACTTTTCAGTTTTCATATGACTTTTTCAAATACTTTTATAGTCTTAAGAAAAGCAGTGAGGAAATAAATTTAAGAAAAAACACCACAGACTTCAATTTTACAGACATGTTTCGGCAAAACTTTTATAGTATTTTGAAGTTGATTTGCGTTATCTTACTGATACCAAGTACGAACATTTGTTTCTTGCATACCTAACAAGGTTCTCTTTGCTATTCATCAGGTCGGATATAAACTCGATAAATATGTTAGAGACCTCTAGTACAAGTCTATATCTAGTGATATAAACCTCGGTATATAACACACTTCTGGCACCCAAGATGTATCAATATAAATAATATGAAAGATCCCGGTTCTCTATCTGTCGTGCAATCGCCATTCGACGTTCGACGTTCGCTGTTCACTCCGATAACTTTTTAAAAAAATAATTGTATATCATCCAAAAAGTGTTTATGACTTAATATATAGATAATAAGGATCGCTTTCAAACCTTGCGAAAACTAAAGCTTTCTTACCTTGAAATTCGTGACTTTAGAATCTTCATATCGATATTTTCTCTTTATTTATTGGTTTTGAGTAAAAAGATCGAGAAGCAAAGTGTTTATCAGGTTTTGATCCATGCCGTTCGACTGAGATCAACGCGGAATCATTATACGCCTTATCACTCTCCCAGTTAACGCCTTCCTTGACTGCCTACCGTCCAATCAGAGACACCTGTACAAACTAGCCAATCACAAACCAGGAATCTCCTGATAGTTGTATAATTATTTTGTTTTTCACTCGATGTAATAAATTCTAGTTTTTATATTTAGTAAATTGACCAATTTGAAGACAGCTATCGTTATTTTCTATTAGCCATCTGTTACGATAAGATGTGAGAAATTAAAACTTGATTCTTTTATAACATAGAATTTTTATTATTGAATTTACTTAACAGTGGGTAGCTGCTCCTCAGTTTCCTTAAATACACCAAGCCAAAGCCATGTGATTCTTATAAGTCACCTTTAAGTGAAACTATCAAATCTTTGTAGGTGTTTAGATGATTTCTCTACTAGCTCGCTAATTATTTAATACCGATTCTATGTATAAATGTATAAGCCAGTTCAAAGGTTAAGAATCGTTTTCAGTGCGTATGCGATTTCATCCCGAGTTTCTCACCTTTTTCTTAATTAAAAACCACAGGTATCCCAAGCTGGGTTTCTGTGGTTTCCTGTCGAACTTATAAGGCAACGTATTAAAAAATTAAAAATCAGTAAATCACACAAATAAATGTCCCTACTTGTGTTTCGTGTTTTGCTTTGAGTCTCTGTGAAGTTTCAGGTCATTTGCAGCAATATTGAGCGAGTATTGTGGTGGAGTATCCCTCGTACTTAAAATTTTTACATACATTGCCTTATAAGTTCGACAGGAAACCACAGAAACCCAGCTTGGGATACCTGTGTTAAAAACAAAAGAATTTCGGGATAAAATCACATGCGCACTGAAAACGATTTTTAAACTTTGAACTAGCTTATGAACACACCAAGTCCAACCTCGACTGACTTGGAGCTCATTATGGTTTGTATTCGATACTTGAGTGTCAATGCATTTATTGGACTCTTTCCAGTGTATATGAACACAAAACCAGCTCAACGAGTAAAAATAGGCTCAAAAGCTGATCATCGATGATATGGATATACATGAATATTAAATTGGAAATCAGTAATTATAGATATCGATCAACTAGCTCACAAACCCACTACTAAAAATAGCTATTTTGTTCGCACAAGATGTTTAGGAAGTAGTGTATCGCGTGAGCGCGTCCTACCCTTCAGCAACCGGCAGCTGGTGATCACGAGTTGAGAAGAAATCCTGTATATCATCAGGGATCAGTGCTTACTATCTAAACCAACCCATCTGTTTGGAATGGTAAGCGATTTTCTAATCACGATTCTAATCGGACAAACTCCCTACAAATTGTACACGCGTCCACCGGAAGAACCAAAAAGGGCGGGAAAAGTGGATTATTATGGAACTTTTCGATTTAATGCCAGATAACATTTGTTTTCCAACTGGAATTTCCGGTTTTTTCGGTTAAATGACATTCCAGGATAACAAACCTCCAGGAATACTAATGAAGATCTTTTCAATATATATTGATTTGCGAGTTCATTTAGAACCAGCTGTAATAGCTACACCATTTCCCTGGGTTAATTGGAAACACATATTGACGTTTATAAATATTTATCTCTGTTCTTCGTGGTAAAGTTTCTCAGCCAATAGAAAGCACGCTTGATTTTACCCCATGGAGACCTCAGGGAAACCACTGTTTCAAAACAACATCATCAACGCGTGAAAAAATATTGAAAATGGTTATGGATCTGAAGGATGTCATTTCTTCAAAGGATGCTATTCATGCTATTCATCATTTTGATTGCTGATTATAATTTAAGCCCAAGCGATTATATTTTCCTAAGATGGTAAATACGACCATTGAGGCAAGAACAGAATAGATTTGAAATATTGTTCAGAAATGATGACACACCGTAAATAGACAAAACGATATTCCGAGAGTTATTTATAAAATCAAGAGATAAACACGACAAGTAGCGCGGAAACAATTATGGGGGCTCTGTTATCATTTAGAAATATTCCCAGGTGAAAATCAATTACCATCAGTAGGAGTGAAAACAAAACAAGGCGATTTGACATTTACCGAAATCACAACATTTTGGCTCATTCATTTTTTGTGTAAGTGTAGTAAGAGGGCTCATTTTGATAGCAGTGGCATATTATAGCCACTGAATGTACTACCCTGTTTTTATTTTTATTTTCATAAGGTTTCAAAAAAAATACGATTCTTTCTGAAGGTTGGCCTCGTGAAAAAAAAAAAAAAAAAAAAAAAAAAAAAGAGAGAGAAAAAGAAACCAGATTTTTTTCTTACATGGATTAACTAATTGAGCAGTGAATTCCAATGTATATTGTAGGTGTTATAAAGTTGATTAGATCTTTAAGTGACGCAGTATTCTTAATCATTTTTCACTTTTAATGTCAAGATAATACACTGTTAAATTAGGAGAACAAAAGACCTTGTTTAATAGTAGAAATTTATAAGAAGTAGTTTTTGTTCACTGTTTATCTCATTAACCCCCACAACCAGGAAACAATTTCTAAACAAATTCATAGAAAATTTGGCGTTAAATTGTATCGTGTCATTGGATTTTATTGGTAGAATCCTTGAGGGGAAATAAATTGATAAGAATCTACCAAACGTGTTTGCCGTGTAGGCGGGAATGCTGAACTTTGATTCCAAAAATATCAGATATTATATTTGTGAAGGAAAAGTCAAATCCCAAGAAGAATCGACGTAGATGCAACCATGAACATCAGCCATGAGCCATCCTGCAATATGAATCTCACTGGAATTCCTTACATCGTTTTCATAGCTTGTCATTCTCTTTCAAGTGTTGTTGCTCTTACTGGAAATGGTTTGGTTCTGATGACCATTTACAAATCAAGAGCTTTGTACACTCCATCGAACATGTTCATAGCTTCTTTAGCTGCAGCTGATGCTTTAGTTGGCTTGATCATAAATCCACTGTACATCGCATTAACAACTACAGATACTTGGGTTTCTCCAAACCCACTTTATAAATTTGAGAACTACATGTGGATGCAGACGCTTGCTACAACGTCTTTCAGCCTCAGTGCTATCAGCGTGGATCGCTTTTTTGCTGTATTGTTTCCGTTTCAATATCGAAAATCAGTAAATAAGCGAATCTCCTGGAAAATTATTCTTTCCATCTGGATATTTTCGTTTCTTTATGCAATGATAAGTGTTGTTGTAGATTATTCTGACGACTCCAAGCTCTGGTTGTCATCGTTGGTTATAACATTTATTCTACCTTGCATTGTGATGATCTGTTGTAACGTCAGTGTGTACGTCAAAGCTCGAAGTCAAGTCGATAAGATTCGTTTTTCATCAAGATTCTGCACAACCGAAGCTGTAAAAAACATCAAGAACCAAAAAGCTTCATGTACAATTGGAATCATTATTAGCTTTTTCATTCTTCTTTTTAGTCCTAATTTAATATTTTCTATCATTGAATATGCTACAGTTGACTCATGTGAAAAACTTTACATCTATCAACTGTGGTTGTGGGGGATTTTTATCGCGTACTCATCGTCTGCTGTTAATCCATTTGTTTATGCAGTAAGAACAAGAGCGTTACGCAAGGCTTGTCTTAGAGTCGTTTCGGATTCCTTTTCGAAGAAAAACGAGAGATATTTTTACAGAAATGCTGCAAAAAACCTTTCTATAACAAAGGGGTTGAAGGAATACAATACGCCATTTTGGATTCCAAAGTTTGCTTACCGAGCCTCGCTTTCGTGTCGTCGCCATTTTGTCGTTGGATCGGACTATTGACAGACTTACAGATTTACGTATACATGTTTATCAAATGTTAAGTTACAATGGTCAAAAATATTGAAAGTTGGGGAAATAACCATTTGATTGTTTGCTGTGAATCACTGAGCAAAAACGAAGGACGATTGGGGAAAACCATGTGATTGATTCCTGTCAATCATTGAACAACCTAACAAAACAAAAACAAAAAGAAATGCTATTTAGAGTTTTATGAAAAAGATGTGATTGACACTGAATAAAATTCAAAAATTGCTGATGCCCAGTTTCGAATGTAGTTCTCTTTTTCTTCTTTTCTCTCTCTCTCTCTCTCTCTCTCTCTCTCTCTCTCTCTCTCTCTCTCTCTCTCTTTCTCTCTCTCTCTCTCTCTCTCTCTCTCTCTCTCTCTCACCTCTCTCTCTCCTTTTCCGAAGATTGAAAAATCGATGGTCTGAATTGCTGCTAGTTTCAAGCTCAACAGTCCCTATGTATATTTTGTGAAAGTGTTTGATATGGTTATCTAAGGAAAATCTTTTGGGATTAGTCTATGTTGACTTTCTTTTGACAGATTCATTTAGTATTCCTGGAAGTAGGCGTAATATCTGGTAACTGCTATAAATAGTTATAATAATAAATATATTACAAATAATTGGAATCCAGTGGACTGAAGAAGATCGAGCCACTGTGTGGGACCACTGTTAATTGCCATATTGATCCCTTTTTTATTTTTCAAATTGTTCAAGGTTATACTCAGTTGACAAACGATTGTATCCATGGTAATTAATTAGTCCCCTTTGGCTAACATTATCTTTTTTAATGATTTATTCTCCCTTGTCAAAAACTATTGAATTGTTTTCCTAGCATGTATAACTGGTACCTTTGTATCAGAGATAAGTTAGTACCACTAGAAGATACAGGTTTTAGAATTACGTACTAACTTGATGGATCATATAGTGACTGCGATTGCACGGCTACATTTTATCCATACCTTTCGTAAAGTAAACTCTGATTTTAATTATCGATCTATTTAACTTTGTAGTTTCCATAGCAGCAACTAAAAGTTCATCTCAAGCATGTGCTCGTTATGCTCAGTATATTTTTTTCTGTATTAACTCAGGCCCGTTTGTTTCTTGCTAGCTATTTTTTTATCGTGATCATGATTAGGAAGTTTGCCCTCCTATGAAATAATCCCCTTAGAACACTGATTTAATGTTATGCCAGGATTACCGGTATTGGAATTAGGATTAAGTTATGTTTGTTTTACGAAATGGATTTTCATTTGGTCAAACACCATCTAGACACCAGATTATCTAGTTAGCAACCTACTTCTTCGATTATGTATGCTTCTTGGGCTATTTTCATTACCAGGTAATCCAGTTAACAGCAGTACGTCTTCACTTCTGCAACTAGTTTGGTCACAAACTTTAGATATTAAGATAACAACCCAATAACAACCCATCTACCATCGAAAATAAGTAGTAAAATGAACGAAACAAGTACAAATCTGTCAGCAAATGGAACCCAGTTTCAATCCTGCCATCAACAAAGTGTTTCATACGTTGGCCAAGTTGTAATGGTTGCTGCATATTCGCTGATTATGGTGGTATCTCTGCTTGGAAATAGTGCCGTATGCATTATTGTTGCTTCCAATTCTTCTTCCTACCTAAAAAGCACCATCAACTACTTCCTGTTGAACTTAGCAGTTTCAGACCTTGTTATCCCTATCGTGGTCATCTCAAGAAGAATATTTGAGATCTCTACGCGGAACGAGGAATGGAGAGTTAAGGGAGACTTTGGGAACTTTCTGTGCAAGCTTGTGTTTTTTGTATCCGACATGTCACCCATTGTTTCCATTTTGAGCTTTCTGTTCATGTCAGTAGACAGATTGATTGCTATCGTTTTTCCCTTTTTGGCTATTCGTTTTTCACAATCAAATGCCAAAAAATACTTGGTTGTGTTGTGTTGGGTCGTTGCATCGTCCTACTGCTCGCCGTATTTTTACGCATTCCGTTTGAACAGTGAACAAGAGTATTGCATTCTGAGATGGGATCCCGCCTTCGACCATCAGGCAACACATTACGGTTACACTCTAACTACTGTTATCGTATTTATTTTCATTCCTTTCCTTTTACTTACAATCACATACTCTGTGATTCTAGTAAGACTCCGGCAAGGCATCACATCCTTAGGAAAAACTGAATTGCAAAGACAAAAAGAAGAAAAAAACAGAAAAAGCATAACATATCTCTCTTTAACTATCGTGGTCCTTTTTGGTGCTTGTTGGTTGCCTTACTTCATGGTAGTGTTCATCTATAATTTTGTATGGGAATGGGACCCCAAGAAAGTTCCTTGTGTATTTGGTACCGTAAAAACAATTGCAGAATTCCTGGCCCACTCCAACGCTGCAATAAATCCTCTATTGTATTTTCTATTTTTAAGAAAATTCCGAGAGGATTTAAAGAAGCTATTGTATCAATGTAAACCTTGATAATTTCTTGTGAAAAGGGAATGTTTAACGCTCGCAAATCATTCGTATTAATCAGAACAAAATGTAATCAAACGAAAGGAAAAGTTAAAAGGATCGCAAATAATTCGAAATGATAAGAAAAAAATAATCACAGTTAAGTAGGTAGGGGATAAAATTTCCGAGAAGGTTAAAAGTAGCCATTGCATCCGGCGATGTAAACCTTGATATAATGTCGTGTAAAAAGTGAAAGATAAAGGCTGGGAAATTATTCGTACTGATTGAAAATTAATTATATATAGTTAAGAGAGTAGGGATTAAGGATGTAAGTTGAATTTGTTGACAAATGCTTTTATTTGTCTTAAGGGGTTCTTGTATCAACAGACAAAGAAAAAGAAAAAAAAAGGAAAAAAATAGAGAAATGTTGTGCAGTATTTTTACCATTAGTATTTTAACTTTAATAGGGATTTTATCCTGAGTGAATGAGTTTGTAATCAAGTTTGTAATCAAGGAGTATATTTCATGAACTTGAATCCAAAGTGAAATTTAGTTCCAAAGTCTAACAATTATTAATAATGTTCGACAATTTAAGACTGATAAGGATCTTGAGTCTTGAGTTGAAATCCTCGACTCCAACTCTTCCTCGCATTTAAATCGTATTCATAATTTATTCGAATTCGTAAAAGTCCATAATGGTTATGATTATTCTGGCACCACCGTTTCCTCTTATCTAAGAGAGTTAAGAGCACCTTACAGATGCAATTTGCTGCCGAAGCCAAGAGCCTGACTTCCCAAAAAGATTCTGTTATGATGTAATCTAGTACTCCTTGTATTCTGAAATTAGGCAAATCAGCAGAATGTAGCAATACAAAGAGCGGATGTAGGCTAGGTGAGTGGGAGAAATGTCCAGCCTTGCAATTGGTGAAAACATTGTATTTATTGGAGAGCTATCCGTATTTCCGAAACAAAAACATTTTGAGGCTTTTGGCATTAGCCGTTTTTTTTTCCTCACTATCCAACTTCAGCTCTTTCAGACAACTCGAATTTGTCACACGAAGGTCACCTGCGATTTTTACATTTCAAGGAAACGTTTTCGAGCACGTTTGGTTTATCAATTAATGATCAAAGTTCCAGGTAGCGAAAGTGCTCATCAGTGGCACATTTTCTAGCCTTGTAAAACGATAGCACCTCAAATTAACAATCTTTAATAGAAAAAACTAATGCCATGGAACTCTAGCTTGGGCACTTAAATTCATTGAATGAAAATTTAAACCCCAGGATAGATCGTCTTCTCTCGCTAATTTTCCTGAAGAGTATTGTAAGCAAAAGGTAAACAAATTTGACCATTTCCTATTTTTATGTCCTTTTTCACCCAAAATGGTAAACTGCTAATTATTAAGATATCGTGCTTGATCAAACATTCACAGCAAGAACTTAACCTCGGCGAAGATTTGTACCAAGAATCGATTTTCACTGCAAGAATCGAGCCATATATGTTGTAAGTCATCTATAATTCTGAATTACTGAGTTCTTTTGATTGTGTATTTCATTTTAAGATGTGTTTATGTTAGGAGAATGGGAAGGGGGGGGGGAGTAAACACATTTGTATATTGCAGGTGAACAAGTGTCCCTGTACCCCTGTACCGGGTATGAGGTGTACAAGACCCTGTGGCGTAGTCCATGTATCTGTCCATATGTACAAGTGTCCCTGTACCGGGAAAGTGTATCAGTGTTCCTAGTGTATAAGGTGTACAAGACCCTGTGGTATAGTCCATCTATCTGTCCATATGTACAAGTGTCCATATGCACAAGTGTCCCTGTGCCCCTGTACTGGGAATGTGTGTCAGTGTTCCTAGTGTACTAAGTGTACCTATTCAAGTATTGTAGCGCATGTATCTGTCCATATGTATAAGTGCCTATGTGTTCATGTAAGGGAAAGAGTATCAGCGTTCCTAGCGACATGACCCTGTGCTGTAGACACTGTATCTGTCCATATATATAAGAGCCTATGTGTTCACGTAAGGGAAAGAGTTCCTAGCGACATAACCCTGTGTTGCAGACACTGTATGTATCCATATGTACACTAAAGTTTACAGTATTGCATGTTATCAAGTGCAAATAACCAGTTATCATTTACAAGCAATGTATAAACAATAACTCTCGCAATTTCTCTTGCGTATCTTTTCTGATTGTTCGTTCACTCACTAAACATACTAGCTCTAAAATATTATGAAAGGCGTCCGAAAATTTTTTGTAATTATGTATAATTATAAGTGGTGTTGACGGACTTGAAAAAGCGTCGGGGAAAGGGAGCTTTTCGCTGTACCTTTAGTCACGAATGTTTAATTTTTTGATTTCTTGAACCTGTTTACTTTTACAACCTTTACAATCAAAATTAAAATCAAAATCAGATAAAAATTGTAGAAAAAAAACTTTTCATACTGAGAAGCTAGGCAGTTTTGTTTTCGTATTCTGATACCTTAGAAAATTATTTTCGAGAGGAAGGAAGGGGATGGCCTAATTATATATGGAACAGTTTCGAATTTAAATGCGTAAACTGAGAAGATAAACCCTTAGAGGAAAACCACAAGGGATCGAGAGAGGGCGCGCATTAATTTCTATGTATTTTTCTCCAATATTCGTTGAGAGATGTATATAGCATATTTAATGAGTCATCTCCTCACCAATTCAATTAGAACCCGACCGTAAGTTCAGAGGTGTAATTCAGAGTTGAATAACAAGTTTTGTTTGCTGGTAGAATTCATGCAATCACTATAAATTATATTCTTCCATTTGGAGAATATATCCAACAGTCAATACTTACGAATGCGTCCCGTTCTGATCCCGAAAACATTTACCCTACTTCTTTTGCCAAAAAAATGGCTTATACGAAAACTGTTTCTTCGACTACACGCTCCAAAAGTTGTACAGCTTTTTTGTCATGGTAAGATAAAGACGAATCAAAAGAAAAGCCACCCAGGTTCTAGATGTTACAATCTAAAATCCTTAACCTGTACTACGTGGGGGCTGGTTTCTCAGAGCAATTTGATCAAGTAGCTTTTTCAACTCGTAACAAATATTGTTTTTGTGCGTGACTTTCATTTCATTCGAAGAAAAAACACAATATATCCCCAGGCTACTAGAGGAATTGCAATCACAATGGAAAATATCGTCTTCGCCCACATAATGATTCGAAATACATAACAAAATTGTTTTCAAAGAAAACAGGTATTAGCGGTTGCACAACCCTTACCACAACGCCATCGATATCTTTAAATCAATCGTGAAAAACAAAATCTGAATTTCGAAAAAGCTTAAATTTTTTAAAGAACACTTTGATGTGAGTTGAGGGAATAGTTCACTTGACAAACAAAATAATTTGATCGCTTGATAGAATTAATCTTTGAAGTAGATTTGATTGAATGTCAGTTGATAGCAATAATGATCGCTATTAGTACGCATATTGATTAAGTGGTCTACAACTTAGTGGAAAGAGAAAAGAAGAAGATAAGAAAGGAAAAAGGAGAGGAGAGAAGAAGAGACTAAAGGAGAGAGAACAAGCCCACTTACCTTAATTCTCATACATTGTCCAGTAAGTATTGAAAAGCCAAAATCATATAAAAGTACTAACTACCCAGCCGTTACCTTAACTTCATGGAGATTTTTTCTTGGGCTATATTGCTCCTTATTCTTCGTTTTCACGTTATGTCATCTGGTGGACTTTAACAATAGATACTAATTTGATATCTATTGTTAAGGTACACCAGCATGGCCGCCATGCCTTTGTCTCTCGGTTCTCTCGGTAATGGTTGAAACCACCAATTAAACTTGTTCCATTTGTTAGCTTAGTTTCCTTTGCTATCCATCTAAGATCAACTAGGATCAAAAGACTACGATTGAATGAGCATGTATCGTTAAGGCTGCTAACTAACTTTTTTTAATTTAAGAATATTTTTTCTCTGTGCTCTCTTTGTTTCAGTTAATTTCTTCGGATAAGAAGCTCCGCTTTAACTTTCTAACTTATAGCTCTTTCTAGTCGTCTATATGCATTTTATTTGGATTCAATTCTAGCTAGTACATCGTTTACAAAATTAGTAAATAAGACATTCTCCGCTACTTTTTAAGAATATTTCCAAATTACAAATATCAAGCCTTTTTCCCCCACCCCCACCCCCTCACCAATGTTGAGCGAGCTGCCAGCCCAAAATACCTACACGTTGTGAAGCTCCACCAACGTTGATCATGGGGAAGGGGTACAGTAGAGAATAAAAAATCACCTTCGGAAGGGAAGTGTCAGTGTAGTTTTGGAGGTTAGGCATTGTTAAGTGCGTATATACCAATAATTTTGCGAACGATTGTATATATCAGTCACTTTTGTAGGAACTAAAACTTCAGTTAGGTTAGTTGCGGCCCTCAGGCGACAATTATTTTCGCGCGTTACAAGCTTGGGTTTCGTGTCGCCTTGGAAGCGAGCATGCGGAGCCTTTCTTACTAGCAGGTAGATTGAAATGAATTGTTTGAGCTTGCTCCATTTTGTCTGGTTTTCTGTTTCCCTTTTATTCTATTTTAACAAGAGAAGAAAAGAGTTGCAGGAAGAAGTTTTCAATATGCATGATGCATGACATTAAGAGTGGTCCAACGGCACTTTGTTGATTAGTCATTGTTTATGCGCTCTTGTCCTCGTCTAATGAAAATTCATCTTAGTTTCGATCATGAAGAGTTTCTTTCAATTGAAAACGATTCAGAAAAAATCAAGTTAATGCCACGCGGAATAGCATTACATATCGCTGACAAACACTTGAAGTAGAGATCTTTTAAAGCAGTCAAACGTGTGTGTCAAAAACAAACGTCATTGGCTGTGAGAGTTACTTAGAAGTCCCCGCTTAGACAGGTGGGTCTAGATCTAACTGAGGTTTACACAACTGTAACCAAACTCTATTACAAAGTATATAACTCAATAATGGGAATGTAAGTCTAGGTACACTGAGCCTGGGCCATTAAGTTGAGATTAGCTCTTGCATAGCGCAAGGAAATAAGTGTATAAAAAGGATTTTAAAAAAACCCTGATCCAAATAAATATCAAGGGTCGACACGTTAGCTGTCTTGATACTGATCCATAATTCATTGGATCGAAAGGGTGACTTAAAAGGATTCCAATCATGACAGGAGCAAGTGGTGTTTACGAACAAGTATGGTGAAAAACAAAGCCTTTTTTTTTTCCTTTTTATGAGGAATGACCTTGAGGAATAGAGAGAAGTAAACATCGGTAAATTGTTATTAGCATGTGACAATAGCCTGTAATTATTTACCAGACAGGATTCTTCAAACTAGAATGGTCTAGTGTTAATCTCTATGCTAAACAGTCCAATCAACCCGTCATTTTTTTTGCTATTAGAAGCCTTCATTTAAGATATGGCACAATCATTGTCGGCTTGTTATCGCGTCTGATAAGACGTCCACACGAATTTATCGCTCTATTTCTTACATTGCGTTTACTAATCTATTTTAGATCGTTACAAAGCCAAGCTTGACTGACCATAGGAATCAATCGCAAAATGGCCTCATCTCTGAACGCAAGTATCAGTCCTAATCAATCCTTTTTCGGCTGTGAGTTTGATTCAAAAGGAGTGAGCCTTGTTAAGTTAACAGCCTTTATTATACTGATGATGGCATCACTTGCTGGGAACGTCCTGGTATGTTTAATCGTCTACAAAAACAGCAAAATGAGAAACACTATGAACTATTTGCTTGTCAATATGGCTATCTCTGACCTTGTCATCCCACTTTTGGCTTCCACCAGAAGAATAGTCGAACTTTCTACACAGAATAGCGAGTGGAGAGTCCAAGGGGACATTGGGGATTTCTTGTGCAAGTTTGTTATTTTCGTCCTTGACATGTCTCCAATCGTCTCCATCTTAAGTCTTGTTCTTATAACTTTTGATCGATTTACTGCGGTTGTCTTTCCGTTCATGGCCACAAAGTTATCCGCAAGATTTCGTAAATATTCCATTGGTTTCACATGGATCATTGCCACAGCATTCTGTTCACCGCACTTCTACGCGGTTAAACTGCAGAACAAATTCTGTGTAATGGATTGGGAGCCTGCTTTTGATTCTGTCACAGCTCGAGGGATCTACACCATCATGTTGATGGTACTGTTCGTTTTCATCCCTTTTGTACTTTTGCTTATCATGTATTCCATGATACTGTACAAGATGAAAACACGCCCTAAGAACCTTAACCAAACAGACAAGGGAAGAAAAAGGCGCAAGCTGTCTAAGAAAAACATCACGTGGCTATCATTTGCTGTAGTCTTAGTATTTGCTCTCTGTTGGGGACCTTACTTTACGATGCTCATTTTAGCAAACTTTAAATGGAGGTGGGATTTCAGCGAAGTTTCTTGTAACTGGTATGACATTATGTTCGTGGTGCAGTACCTTGCGTACTCAAATGCTGCTATCAACCCTTTCTTGTATTTTATTTTTCTCAAAAACTACCGAACTGGCTTAAAAAACATTTTCCCAATAATAAGATGTTTCAGTCGGTATACATTAGTCAAAACTGCAAGGTCACTGATAGTAAGGAACACAAGCCTCAAAGACAATGGAAATACCGATGAAATTGAAGCCAAGCTTTGAAAGACATCGATGACAGAAAGAAACTGGGCATCAGCTAAATTCAAACCAGCCTCTAATTGAACGCAAACGTGTTCTTTTAACGTATATTTAAGTAAAACGACATGATGTTGAGTTAAACTGTTGTTCTTTTAAGCTAGACTGCACTTAAGAAATAATTGTCAATTATATTGGCTTTTAAGTTTGCGCGTCAACGAATACGTGTTTGAAATAATTGAGTTGTTGATCATTTTTCATTTAGTGTAGAGGTTCTTTTTAATTTCTAAACCGGTATCACTGTATTAAACATTAAACTTATGTAATTTTTTTTGTTGTAGTCACTAATCTGTTATTTTTCTCGACCATTGACTATACATCGCATGTATTTTGTCATTTTGTTCGTTAAGCCATAAAGCACCAGTTATTTATGTAACAAAGAATCAAAGAGTTCGTACCAGCCTAAGCATCTGCCAGTAGTCTGTGCAATTAATTGCAACGCGCGCGTCTTTTGTTTACCACGGGAAAAATAGATGATATTGTGTTAAGGTACGTTATTTTAAACCTCATCTGGCGTTTTGCATGTGTTACGTGGGTGTATTAAGAAGCCATTGAATACTCGTATATGCTTCAGTACTTCTGCTGTCGGGTTTATTCAATTAAACAATACCACATGTACGGCTACAAGATACAGAACTAAAAAAACCACATCACCAAATGAGTCTCGCTGTGACTGAACAAAACCACCAATATGTTTGTGTATAATATAATTTAAGATCTTTAAGGTTTTGAATAGACTCCTAACCTCATGTTGTTTTATGACCTAAACAACCACAATCTTTTTCAAAATCTCTTTTTATATTCCAATGTTAAAACTCCTTTGAGAATGCCAAAAAACAATAGTGAAAATTAGCACGACAAAGCCGAACGCTACCGAAAGGGATTCTGAAATTGTAGGGATAATACGTGATCATGCCTATTATTATCTTACCAAACAAGATCTTTGCGCAGTCAACTGGACGAGGATTTTATCTGTCGACTTGCTTCAATAAAAAAAAACAAGTTTAGATTTTATCGATTTATTGAAACAGCTGGTTTAAGGGCAAGGATATCTGACAAATCGAACCCTGAAACAACTACTGGACTGATCTAAGTCATGGCATGGCTAACTCACAGATAAAACCCTAAAACAACCTCTGGGCTGATCTAAGTCAGGGCATGGCTAACTCACAGATAGAACCCTGAAACAACCTCTGGGCTGATCTAAGTCAGGGCATGGCTAACTCACAGATAGAACCCTGAAACAACCTCTGGGCTGATCTAAGTCAAGGCATGGCTAACTCACAGATTAAACCCTGAAACAACCTCTGGACTGATCTAAGTCAGGGCATGGCTAACTCACAGATCGGACCCTGAAACAACCTTTGGGCTGATTGAAGTCGGGAAACGGCTAACCTACAGGCAGAACTTGACTAACTTGTTGAGTTTTGCGAAGGGTGAAGAGATGAAAACCGGAGAATCCGGAGAAAAAACTCTGCGCATCGAAGAAAGAATCCAAACAAACTCTTCTAACTTGTGGGGCCAAGCTCTAAGAAATCGAACTCAATTGCAAGACCCCAGAGTTGAGAAGTTTGAGATGTACGGGTAAGACGGGTGGTGTAGTGGTGAGAGCGCTCGCCTCTCACCAATGCAAACTGGGCTCGGTGTCGTATGGGAGTAGAGTTGTTTGTCGGTTCTCTCCTGTGCTTCAAGGGTTTTTCTCCAGTTTTCCTTCATCCGCAAAAATCAACTTCTTCGTAATTCAAATTCGATATTTTGGCTTTCACCTAGCCGTGGCCCTCAAGGCTCCGTTCATAATTGCCCCACGCTGTGATGAAAAACCGCCCGGCAAAAATTAATAAAATGCGAATCCACACACTACCACAACACCACCCTTTTAAAAAAATTCTAATTACAATTTCCTGATATTTGCGTCCTCGGCTCTTTGCGGGCTGATCAGGGAACTCGTTTTCTATCTGTGAAGGTAATTAAATGATATTTAATATTGATATTTTACCTCCTCGTTCAGAGATTAGACAAATGATATTGTAGAAGAGGAACGTTTAAATGACCAATTATTTCGTCCGCTCTTTCATTCTTTTTTTTTTAAGTTCGCCATCATAAAGAAGCGCTTCAATTATTGCCAAGGGTAGAAGTGTTCTATGTTTGTTAAGCTTAAATATTGGAAGTTTAAGAAGGATAAGGGCTCCGAAGCAATTATGTATTTTATCAAGATTGAAATTAAAGAACAACTGAAAACAAAGCAAAAATGAAATGAAATCGAAAAGAAAAAAAGGAAAGGAAAAGATAGATAAAACTTTTACAAGTTTTAGGGTTTCATTTTGTTTTCAAAATGGATTTTTTAATTTTGAATTTCTCATTCTTTTTTTGCGCCGTTAGCTGGGCCAGAGCTAAGTGGTTATCAGAAATGATTATCAATGCGAGCCATCAATTATTCAACAATCCACATTGCTATTTCAATAATCATATTGTTTTCCCTACTTGGCACACACCCGCGCACAACCTACAGTCAACAATTTGCCAGTCACGTCCTTTACAGGTACCGATTCGCACGTTGTTGATAACTTTTTGTGCTTGTACATTTGGGGCTCGTTTTCAATGAACTGCAACTCATCGTTGCCATACTTGAAAGACAAACATCACAACATGCTATGATAGGCTGAAGTAGATGTATTGTATATTTTATTATTCTTGATAGTCTTGCATGCATTACGTCAAGGCTTGCTTATTTTGTACCAACAAAGCGAGCAAGTTTTTTAAGTAATAATCAAACAAAAACGCATACTGGTCACCTGTTCATTTAAAGCCAAGTCTTCACCCTTCTCCCACCTCTGGCATTAAGTATTGATTGCACTTTGAGTTTTAAACAAAAAAGATATAATATATAACGACCCTCTCATCATCTTAAGCTCTCCATTATTCTTCTTAGAACGATATATGAAAAAAAAACACCTGTCCTGTTTCACATGCTTGGCATCTAATACACGTACCATTGATTAGTAAAATATCGCCAAAGCCATAAAACTAGAGGAATATTTTAGGAAAGACAGTTTAAACATGAAGCTCAACCCTAATTCTACTGCTTAGTAATGTTCTTCCATACTTTAAGTGAAGCTTTGTACGATAATCCATGTCCCTAATGAAGCTATAATCTATTTAATATTTCTACGCAAAGGAAACTTAGCCCGGAAATTCTCCATCATGACGTCCATGACGTAAATTCAAGATAAACTGATCAGTATCTTTTCATTAATGAACAGTTCTGAGCGTCATTTCCTCAGCTAATATTGAAAAGACTTTGAAAAAAAAGTCCCGACAAAAGTCAATATCACAAAAGCCACAATAGAACTGAGAGTTGTGCAAACTTTGAGTAGCAAATGTTGACGAGTCTTGTGTTTTCTTGTTCTGACTACTTTAATGAAACAATAGCAAACACTAGTAACTGGGGTCTTCTGTTTAAGATCAATAACAATATTATTCTAAATTCTGAAAATATTCGCTTTCATTTATTGAATTGACAATGGTCATCTTTCTTTAGAACGGAAGAAGAAAGTCTACTGAAGATAATGATTAAGACTAGGTATTATGTAGCGCCAAATAGGGCTTATTCACTCTTGAATTGTACAATATACGAAGTACGTAGGTACAGTTAATCATCTTGCTAGAAAACTGAGTGCAAATACACTATAAGATATTCGAATGTATATTACAACTGAAAATTAACCTGGAGAGTTCCTAGCGGAAGGATGAGAGAAAGAAGTAGAGAGAGAGAGAGAGAGAGAGAGAGAGAGAGAGAGAGAGAGAGAGAGAGAGAGAGAGAGAGAGAGAGAGAGAGAGAGAGAGAGAGATTGACAAAACGTGTTGGTAGAAAAAAAAGCTGAATTAACTTGAAGAAGTAAGATGGAAAAAAAGGAAAGGAACAACAGTAAGAAAATAAACATATTTATCATATCCATCCATCCATCCATCCATTCATTCATTCATTCATTCATTCATTCATTCATTCATTCATTCATTCATTCATTCATTCATTCATTCATTCATTCATTCAATCATTCATCCATTCATTCATCCATCCATCCATCCATCAATCCATCCATCCATTCATCCCTCCCTCCATCCATCCATCCATCCATCCATCCCTCCCTCCATCCATCCATCCATCCATCCATCTATCCATCCATCCATCCATCCATTCATTCATTCATTCATTCATTCATTCATCCATCCATCCATTCACAAATTGATCCATTCATTCATCCATCCATCCATCCATCCATCCATCCATCCATTCATTCATTTATCCGAGAGAAATACAGGCAGAGACACCACACCAACAAGGCCAATTAAAGTGGGCCTAAAATGACAAATATACAAAATAAGCATCAATGACAGAAACGACAAACGCTCTGAAACAAAAAACGCTTCAATTTGCGTTGTAATAGTCATCCACAAGCAACCCACTCTGCACAACAACGTCACAGGATATCCATCCAAAATGTTGAATGTTTAAAAATTGAGACAAATTGCTGTATTCACTAGTGTCACAACCAAATCATCCACGCAACATGAAGCAGTACAATGTTGTACTGGTATACTCATATTACCTGTATTTAAGCGGCATCTACACGAGCAATGTTTCCTTGACAAGTTTTCCTTGACAAGGACAACAGACTCCTCGACCTGTAGATGGAGTAAAATGAACAATTTTTCCTTGACAAGGAAAATCTAGCATACTGGCTTTTCCTTGACAAGGAAAAATTGTCAAGGATGAAATTTGCTCGTGTAGACGGACAACAAGGAAAATGTGGCAAGGAATATTAATGAGATGAGTTCCCAGCCTGTTACTACGCTCATTGAAACTTGTCAAGGAAAACTTGTTCATCATCTACACGAGCAAGAAAACCTTGCCAATAAAAAATTGTCAAGGAAAGCTTGCTATTCATCTAAGCGAGCAATGGAAATTGTCAGAGATACTTGTCAAGGAAAAATTGCTCGTGTAGATGCAGCTTTCAAAGGGAACCATGTGTTGTCCATAACACTTCGCAAATCTTTGCTACGATTCCTGCTCATTGTGTGCCGTATCTTAACCGGATTTTTTAGCAAACACAGTCGTATATGTTTCTAATGCTCAGAGTTTGAAGCGAGCAGACAACGCGTTTGAAAACAAATAATTCATCCCCACGGAAAACGCTCAAGCTCTTTCCGGAAATCGATATTCGCTGTAGTCTATAGCTAGACTGGAAGAGAGCATATGACCATTACCAAGACTTCTAATTTTTGCAGTGGTCATTTTTCAGTTGAGCTTATAAACTGTCATTTTTCAGGACTTATTTTTGTATATGAGAATCGAATACATAAAAATGTAAATGGCCAACTGCGAGAGGATTATCACGGATGAACCTTCAATTTAGATTACTCTTCTCAAAATTATCTTGGACGGGAGTCTAACATGAAACACAAAAGAAATCACACTTTTTCTCGATAGAATTCGTGGCATTTCTTCTGTATTTTCATGTTCACAGTTAAGATTTTTGAGAAAGGTCCATTACTGTGGATGGAATAGTTATCGTCAACCTTTCAGACAGATCGTTTCACCAAGCTCAGTGATTATACCATACTTTCTGCCTTAACATCATACAAATTGCTTTTTCAATATCCTTAACGGAAATGTTCAGCCCACATTGGTGCTTTCAATTCGTTCCAATTTTTGACTGATTAGCACATTGTTTGGTTGATGGGAAATGTAGAAGTAGGCCGTACGCGTGGGAATATATCGTACTCATTATTACATTTATTGTACTTTTAGTTGTGTTGTTTTTTCAAAATTGGTATTTCTCTGAAAGATGACAATAAAGATCAAAGGCGCGTAGTAATCAATGCTAACGATGCACTTAACAATGCAGCTTACAATTAGTATAGGGCAGGGTATATACCAATCTATACTACTTGGAAATAAGCCATTTTAGAAATAGGCACAAATATTCAATTTACTTTTCAGGAAGACAGTTAGGCGGTATGGCACTGTTCAACTGAAAACTCTACCTGCAAATTCAAAAATTATCGATATCCTGACAGGCCTGAAGCTTTAACGACCAAGTCATAAATCTGACATATCGATAAGGCATTGGTCTCGCAAATCCTCCAAACTTAATCAAGAAATATCCATCGATCTTAGATCAGACTTGACAGCTTTGTCGGTTATACAATTAAATGACCATCTATAGGCACCTTTTTCTTAAGTATATTTCGGTAAAAGTTGCTGGGCTAAGAGTTACATCCGTCGTCTAGCGGTTTGATTTCAAGAGGGCCGATGGTCTGGAAACTCAAATTGCGAAACAATTTTCTTCGTAAGGGGGAATTCGAATCTTAAGATGTTCCGAATAACTCAAAAACTGGTAGTCGGGCGTGGAAGTTTAAAGGGTTGTTTACAAACATTATTTCGATTGAGAAAAGATGATTCATTGATCTTTACCGCGTTACCGTGTTGCCTGCGTTCACATCTTTCTTGAGTAAATACCCATTCAAAAACCTTTTACCGTGTTTGCTTTTCTCTGGGTTTGAGACTGCTTTAAGTTCAAAATAATCAGAAATTCTTCCTCACGAATCGATAGGCAAGTCAGAAACGATTGACATTAATGCTGACATTATAGCAGATACTATATGAAATTCGTAAACGAAAAATATTTCTATTTAGGTATGAGAAGTTCGAGTAAAATGGAATGCTAATTACCTTTCCAAATTCCGTCCCTTCTGCTTTGTTGCATAGCACCTTCTCTGACCAAAATTGACAATCAGCCACATAATTCTTGAAGAAACAGTGTTAATGTTTCATTTATTTCTATATTTTCCCCTTAGTACATGCATAATGTCATGGACGCACACACGGCATATATTCACATTCATGGCGCAAGATATTCACATTCAGGACTTCATCAAAATTAGGAAATTATTTCATTAATGAAGTAAAACGGATGATTCTAATTAAAAGATTACTCTATTTTACTATATAGTAGTTAAGCTGTTTTATATCCTTTTCCAATAAATATCAACAATATTAACCTTTTTTTCCAATATCCTTAAAGTTCCAATTAGGTTAAATATGATTAATCTAGCAAAAACTCTTCTCGAAGAACTTGAATATGATTTCTGGCAAGCTAAATATAATAAAGGATTTGGTTCAATGTCTCTGCATGAAATTAAAAATGACATATTAGTGTAAATACAGAATCGTAATAACAAGACAAGATGAAACTAGAAACTTATTAGTAACTGGAAATGTAAAACATTTCAGCGAAAACAAAATGTGAGAAAGTGAACCTGTTTAAAATAAAATATATATATATATATATTGCAACGAATATTGCCAAAACTGATAAAATAATATTGTAAGTTTCAACTTGATTTTTGATTCAGATAAATATGATATATACATATATATTCCTTTTAGGAAAGTTTTGGTCAGTTTTAGACTGCAGTAGAGGCACTTGCTTCGGGAACGGTCAGCCCGATATCAGCTTCGGCACCGCTATTAGTCTGATGGGTGGCCCAAGTCCTTGATCTGGTTCTTGAGCTTAATCTTTTTTGGTACTGAGCTTTCCACTTGGCGCAGGGGATGAGTTTTCGGATCCCTTGCCTGTAGTTAGCACTCAACACAAAGTATATCCAAGGGTTTGTAGCGGTGCTTGAGTAGTTCATGAATAACGCAAAAAAGCGGTAAGGTATCATATCACATGGTAGGCTCCAACCCCATTTGGTCATGAGGAGGATAAGATTCACGATAGTTGGAGTCCAACTTATAATGAAGACAGCGACTACTGCGATTGATAGCTGGAGGACGTTCGATTTGGCCTTCTCGTAGTGCCGAAATTGGCGCCTGTCGCTGCTGGACTGATGTCCAGGGATCTTACGGCGCTTCACTATCATGAATATGATCGAGTAAAGAATCGTAATGATTCCGGTTGGAATGAGAAAGAGCAGGACAACTAAGATGCTCATGTACTTAGTGTGTTCTTCATCTGGTAATGGACTCCATTCTATTGTGCAGTACATCTTGTCTGGGGCAATCACTTTGACATTGGTAAAATGAAGGTACGGTGTATGGAGAATCATAGCCAATACCCAGGTCATTATGATTATCACGACTCGAAGTTTGCCTCTAGATGTTGATCGAACTTTTGTTGGGCTGACAACGGCAAGAAAGCGATCAATGGCAATGAGAACAATACACTCAATTGAAACCGCCGTACAGACATCTTGGACGAAGTACAACACCTTGCAAAGGACCTGACCAATAGTGTCCCCTATGAGCCATCGTCTTGTTTCGTAGAGAATATCAGTGATGATTCTTGGGATAACACAGAACTGTACGATAATATCCGATATCGCCATGTTGGCAATGAAATAGTTAAACGAGGTCTTCATCCTTGGGGTGGAAAAAATGATTTGAACTAAAAACGAATTTCCAAATAACGCCATAAATCCCATGATCGAATAAAGACATATGATGACGACTTGGAATGCTGTTGAATTTTCTTGGCTCCATGAACATTTGTTATTTGGAGCGGCTGTTGCATTGTTTGACCAGCGTTCAGAGTAGTTCAGATTCATAACAATTCGCTTGTTCAAGTTGATCGACTTTTGTACGTTCGGTAGTCTAATAGCTATGAGAACCGGTTCGGAAATCAACTCGGCGCCAATGTTCAAATAGCCAGCAGAAAGAAACGACAATTATCGTAAGTCTTCTTAAGATGACGAAAACCAGTTATTCTGTACTGCAAAATCCTTGGCTTTCCGTCCCAAATCCAAACGGTTGCCAATTTTGTGGCGGGATTAGAAATACTGGGCTTTAGTATTCTGTTGAAGCGCTTATTAAGAGAGCAGAGAGCTAACTTATTCCACGAGTGAAGAGCTCAACTATCTTTTATATCACTGGCTCACTTCATTTGGTCGCAAATTTCACACTATCCTTATTTACTTATCAATCATCCAACTTGGTACACCTGTTCATGAATTCATACATGGGTGATCCGGGGGGACACCACTGATAAAAAAGACAGAATAGAAACATTGTTGTATTCCAAACTCAAGACTTGATTACATTACCACCTAACAATCAACATTTCTTTGCCAAAATTTAATTAGAATCAGCCTAAAACAATGAAAAATACCCTGGGAAGAAATCAAAATTTGAACGAAGGGATCAGCGTCCTTCAAGGTTTGTCCCCCCAGGTTGTTATCAAAAGGTTTTTGCTTCCCTTAGTTTTGATGAGCGTGAGACTGATCCAAGTTGAATAAGATGTTATGTAATTGATTGTATTTCGAAAGAAGCTCGTCTAATACAACCATAGCTTCTGGCAAACAGCGTCCATGGGATCTAAAAACACACAACATACGACGAGGATGGCAATTTCATTTTGTTCAGTTAGACAGTTTTGTTTTCAACTTAGTGACATGCATTATCATGATGAGTGGACATATTTTGGATGTCATGACAGTTTTTTCGCTTTCTTTATGAAAAATTGGGAGCAAATAATTTTCCTGACTAACAATCTTTTTTTGTTTGTTTGCTCATCTGCTGGTCTGAAAAGGCTGTTCCATATTATTAGTGACGTCAACCTGAAATATTGGGAACATAAATTCAATAAAGTACAGAAGAATTTCATTAAGTTCGCTCAATTTTTTTTTATCACTGGTTAGAATGTTCGAAGCGTTTGTTAATAACTATTCTATAGGTAAAGTCTTAAGAGAGCAATAATTTAAAGATGCGTAGATTTGAATTGAAACAGCCAACCATTTACCAAGTTATGCATGAATAGAATTCACTGGAATTGTCTCAGTTTCTTCCGCAGACCTTGTTTGAAGATAGATGCAAACTATACAAATGTTTGTTTATATTTAGTTTTGTCTGAATAAAAAACTGTGTACTTTATAAATGAAAGGAGATTTTCCCGATAAGTTCTTCGGTTTTGTTTAACCCTATCCACCTGTTGTATGTATTGTTGACTAAACTGCATAGTTTATTGCTGTACTTCCATGACAAGCTTTGAAATATTTACAGTTACAATTCCCCACTTTTTATTTGTTCAACTTTTTTTCTTTTTCGCCAAGAATATTCCTGAGTTATAATTCAAAGTCTTGGTATTGAATGAAAAACAATGCTGCCTTTGATGATAAGAAGGTGACAGATTTTTGATTTTGGCGTCTGTCATTTACAAATATTATCGCAATCCAAATCAACAAAGGTTTGTCTAAGAAGAAAAGTTTTTATCACATGTTTGTCATAAATTGACACTCAAATCAGACCAATAATATTTGCATCGAGTTGAGGATTCGAAAAAGCCGAGTTTGTTCTCGTTATCCAAGCCGGTATTGAATATCGTGCACAAAAAAGCTTTGAGAATCTGCCTCGGTCTACCAAATCTGGATATACATATTGGCAGTAATTTCACGGTCAGGTTTAACATTTAGTAATCAAGGTCTTCACGAGCTGATATAATAAGTGATGATATACACGGTTATGATAGGCAGTAGACTAAGTATTATAGCCAGCTGCAAGGGATGTTAAAAACTGAAAATATACTTCACTGATCTAGTTCACGGAAACATAATTATTTTCTATTCTTTCAACTTCAAAACTCGATTAAAGGACATAGTTTTGTGACATCCGAGCGCCTATCTTTAATTTAATTTATCTACGAATAAAAACTTTAATAATCGCAAACATCCAAAATAAAAGCAATTCCATAATATTGAATTTAATATTGAATAAAACCAATAGAGCTTCATGAAATGTTTTGAACCTTTGTGTGGGAATAAATGATGTCATAGCAGGACTGATATATTTATTCATAATTATTTGGCTTGTGTTTTTTCCCCCAATTTTTATCAATATTTCCATCGCTCTCAATCATCTTGTTGGGTTTTTTTTCTTAACTTTTTCTTCCTTGTTAACTGGCTGCTGCATTCGTCTTCGCTTTTATTTACTCTTGCCAATGTGTTTTTCATTTTTCTAGCTAGCTACTTGTCGATTTGTCAGTATTTCTGAAGTTTACCTCAACGTGGATCAATTCCTCATCCATCATCTTGTCCGTTAACAAACGGAGATTAAATAACGTAGTTTTGAACGTAGATTTGTTAACAGATGTTTCGAATTGGGTATTTGTTTGTTTTTCAAAAACAAAAGCAAAAATATTACAAAACTCTACTTATTGAGGAAAGCCTTCCTACAGATAAGACCAGCACTGTCAAATAAGATTGACATGTTGTCAGGTTTGTTCATGCTCGTCCTTGCCATGAAAAAAAAAAACGAGTTCAAAAAAATTTCATATCACATAAATGTCAGTTTTTTGCCTTAATAAAATACTATGAATATATACTGGAACTCATAAACGAAAACTCACACGAGAAACCTAATTTTCAAGGGCAAATATGAATATATTAGTTTCTTTCGATTTACGTTTTGTATAACTCTAACTACCTTATGTCAGATTAGCTGTTGCTTATGAAATATTGTTAGAAAGAAGGCGTTGAAAAAAACCCAATGAATTCAATCGAGTTGCTGATGAAATGGTGATTAGGGCTAAACTAATTGAACAAGGGATGTTAACCAAAGACTGACTTCGACAAAGACTTATGGTCGAGAATTGTTTGATCCAGGAATATTATCATGTTAAAGATATGGCTTTCAGTTTTCCAGCCCAAATTATTATATTATTGTCATGTCATCCTTTCCTCTCCTCCTCCTCCTCCTCCTCCTCCTCCTCCTCCTCCTCCTCCTCCTCCTTCTCCTCCTCCTCCTTCTCCTCCTCCTCCTTCTCCTCCACCTCCTCCTCCTCCTCCTCGTCCTCATCATCATCGTTATCATCATCGTTATCATCATCGTTATTATTATTATGATTATTATTATGATTATTATTATTTTCATTATCATTGCAGCAGCAGTAGTAGTAGTAGTAGTAGTAGTAGTAGTAGTAGCAGTAGTAGTAGCAGCAGCAGCAGCAGCAGCAGTAGTAGTAGTAGTAGTAGTAGTAGTAGTAGTAGTAGTAGTAGTAGTAGTAGTAGTAGTAGTAGTAGTAGTAGTAGTAGTAGTAGTAGTAGTAGTGCACTACTACTTGGATTAACCATGGGTGGTGGGTGTGGTGCGGATTGGGTGAATGCCATACTGCTCACCTAGGAGGTGGGCTTGGTCCATCGCATTCACGCCTTGCTCGCTGTCCCTAGTGGATCCAATATCTCGTGCAGTGTACTGAACACATTATTGTTATTCATTATTATTAGTAGTATTCATATTATAAACATTTTTCATTTCATATGCACTTTAAGGGGGGACTTACCTATTCACCAGCCACGGTTGCTATGGAAAGTATTTAAATCTCTAAAAGGTTTTTCTTATATTATAACTTCATAGATAAAATCAATTTGTGAAATGGATCATTTTCTGATATGTGCGATGACGTCATCTCTCTTATGCAATATATGACGTCATAGTTCATCAAAAGTTAAAAAACAAGCGTGCATTTGGTCGGATTGACTCACAAATAAGCGAAATCATAGCTGATATGAATGGAAACAAAGTTAAGCATTATTTTTGAAAACGGTGAAAAGGCCAGGCTACCAAGCCATGTTGAAATTTTTAAATCTAAATATCTTCCCACTCTCTTAACGTAGAGTAAAATCCATGCTTAACTTTGTTCCAATTCATGTCAGCTAATTACTGGGTTGCTATGGTAGCAAACCAGTCTTAAAATGAGATCCGTTTTTCCGTGGTCAGGTAGACCATAATTTCACACGTCATGATTGGTCGAGAACTTGTAAACAATGTCCAATGTCCAATGAAGTGGCCACACGACATCGAGGACGATGTATTTATAGCTTTTAGTGTTGTGTCACTATAAATTCATTCGTTCAGGGTTCGTGAAGTACTATTTTGTCTGTAGGCACGTTGCGTATTTTTGTCTTTAGGGTTTTTAACGCTACGCTTAAACTACTTACAAACACACACGCCGTACATGGTAGACACAAACTAAAAGATGTTATTGAGGAATTTTGGAACGGGTTGGTCCACATACTCAAAGAGAGAAGTCTGAGAATCTATGAGCTATCTTTGAGAATCTATGAGCAAACTACGGTATGAGAATCGTAGATCTAGACAAACTAGTCAAAATAGACTAAGATAATCTATAAACTACCTAGCTATGATCAAACTAGATCTTACCAGATCTCAGATACACAAAAATATACTGAGACAAACTACAGAACGAGAGACAAACTACAAAACGAGTGACAAACAAAGCTTTGATGAAAGCTGACTCCAAGAACTTGTAGAAGTCAGATGAGCTGATAGTGATCTACAAGAAAGCGAACTGCCAAGACTTGTTGAATATTTCCATTTATGAAAATACAGAAAACAAAAACTGAGGGAAAAACAAATGACCAGTTAAGCACATTTTGGCTAAGAGTATTTACATCGATAAAACGTTTGTTTTGCAGCGAACAGTTTCGATACTGAAACAGATATGTTTATTTCATCAGCTAGTCTTGAAAGGTACTCTAGTAGGTCAAGTAGAAATATAATATGCGTTGACAAGTCAGTAACGCACACTAATGTCTTACTAGAATTTAAAATGTTTTTAATAAAGGGGGTCTTTGAACCCAAAAGGAACACTTTGGTAAGAAATAATAGAGTATGAAGATTGGTGAGTGGGGGAGCTCTCGCACAGGCAACCCAGTGAACGCTCGAAGAGCGTCTAGTTTCGTTTATTTTGGGGTCAAACTGACAAATTACACGCTTGTTTTTTAACTTTTTATGAAATATGACGTCATTAATGACGCAAGAGTGATGACGTCATCACACATATCAAAAATGGTCCATTTCACAAATTGATCTTACTTATGAAGTTATAATATGAGAAAAACCTCTTAGACATTTTTAAATACTTTCCATAGCAACTGTGGCTGGTAAATAGGTAAGTCCCCCCTTAACCAAATCGAATCAACAGCACTGCTTATATCAGCAGGTTTTCTTCGTCCATCTTGATTAATTTTCTTCCTGTGTTAATAATATCTTGGTAAATTAACCAACCAAACCTTGAACAATATTTGACAGACTAAATTACAGATTTTTTCCGCTAAAGGATAAAGTAAATACTAGAATCTCTGGTGTACTCTACTCGAAATCTTCAATTAAAAAATCAATTAAGTCCTTTCATAAACTCTACAATATTTTTATTAGTTTTAATTAACAAGAAGTGTTTCTGCTGCCTATCTCTAGTGCAGTGTGACAAAATCCGACTTATTTACCAATAATAAATGTATGTTGCTATGGATACAATGTCGATCATATTAAAAGGAAAGAGAGATCCTTGCTTGGTACTGAAATAAAAACTGAGTCAGCGAATTTATTTTTTGGGGGAGGAAAAAATCAATCGTGTTGATATAAAACTGCATGAAAAATTGCAAAAAAATTGATAGATTTTATAGTGTGAATGTTGCCATAGTGATAGTTTGCTTATCAACAGAGAATGTAATATCTTACTATAAGATTAAGATTGATCGACAAAGATATAATCGAGTCCAATCAGTTAGTCGTAGTTATCTTTTATTATGAATTGTCGTAAGTGACACATTACTTTTATGATTATTTCACAACAAAACCATTTATCTAAATTGTAATCACTCTGTTAATTTTGACAAAGTTATTTTTTGGATTTCCTTAATTTAATGGCTTTCAGCCTTTTTTAAAGGTAAAGACGCGAGCTGTTTCTTCAGCGAGTTCCCCCACCATCACGTTTCGAAGAACAAAATTGAAATAACAAAATAGAAACACTGAAAAGCTAGCTAATTTCAATATTTTTTATGCTGAAAATATTACACAAACAAAAATAAACAAGACTTGTATACTGATCAAATACTTAGTTCTCCAGATAATTGTTTTTTACTAATGAAAGAAAACATCCAACTGACCGTAGCATTGACAAAAAACAGTCAAAATTAACTCAACGTGAAGATAATTTGGGAGAATTAAACCTTTGGTCAATTGAGTTTTCTGTTTAAAGGTAGAATAGATAAATCCCTTTTTTATAGTGGGATACGAATTCAGTAACTTAATACTGGTTTCCAATTTGGCCCACTGTCACTCACACACACTACCACTACATTATATATTCTATGCATACAGTACAACTCAACTCACATGTTGATTTTCAGAATGGGCTTTAATCACACGGCGACCATGTTTAATCCCATGAGAGCAAAAACCTTTGTTTGGAACGTTCTGAAATGCCTCAAAGCGAGGGCAAGGGAATCAAAAACTATTGTTTCAACCAATATTGTTTCAACCTTGCGAACCTCGCGCGCAAATCGTAACATCTTTCTTTACAATGTTTTATAAATCAGAGTGTTTGCTAATGTATTTACATAGCTGGCAGTGTCTCCATGTGAGAGAAATGGCAAGTAACACCGAGTGGGTTCCACTTCTACTTGTAACTCATAGTTCTGACTCCCCCTAGTTACCGTTGCTATGTCACACAACCTCAACAAACTAGCTAGAATTTCTCAGAATTTAAAACTTTGTTTGCGGGAGATTGGTTATAAATTAAACTGTTTAAATTGTTTACTGTCCTATGAAAATATATAAAAATTGGCTCGAAATCCCTTTTAGTACTCCTTAAAACATGCTGTATAGTTGTTTGTGGGACAAGATTTTAATTTCACTAGGAAAAATACTGCAACGCTGATTGGTTCGCTATAAAGGCTTTGCAAAATCACGTGATGGCAGCCATGACAGGAGGTAGCTTGAATCTGGTCTAATATGATTTATATGAGAAAGAATTCAGTTTCCCAGGGGGGAAGACTATTGTTCCTGCCTCCTGTCATGGCTGCCATCATGTGATGGTGCAAACCTCTATTCTCTGAGTTGAAACCATGAATTAATGAATTTTATTCAAATGAATTTTATTCAAAAAAATAAAATAAAATTTCCCAAAAGACATTGTGGTTTTGTTTTATTATAATTATTACCCAGGGTTCCAGAGGCTCGATCTCTCGCCCCAGTGTTTCTCGGACATAGGTCCCAGTGATCACGTGACGAGTCTGATATACGGACGGCTGCACGCGTAAAAGAGGAAAATAAGGTAAGGCTAATATAGACCTCTTTCACGTGATGTCAAAGCAGTTCAGTTTGGAGGAAAAAAAAAAGAATTTCACCAGAAATGCATTCCGATGCAAGGGGCCTATTCAACTCGCACGTGTTTTTTTGTTTTATATCAACTGCCTTAGCTCCATGTACTGAGGAAATCCAGCCTCTGCAATCCATGGCCATGAATTTTCAACTTCAGATTAAACCCCCTCAGATCCAAAAGTAGCATCTGGAATCCAACATTGCTTCGGCAAAAATTAAATCTGATTTCGCAGCGCGAAAATAATATTTCGGAATACTTTGCGCAAGTCTATGAACTCTATGAAGCATGCGCAGTTTAGTACACGTTTAATTAATTTATCGATATCCCACACGTATTAATGGCTCAGAATAGATCAGGTTGTTGTCAGAGGCAATATTCGTGGTTTTCAAAAAGTCCATCGAAAGAATGTCTTGAAATTTGGACAACATATCCGAACAGGACGAGGACTTTTTTTATCTCTGATTCTTGCGCTATTATCAGCGAAAGGAAAAGGGATGTGAGACGAGGAATTGGTTGCTCATAAATGAACGTATATCAGTTCTTATATGAAGAAGTATTACTGATTGCTCATGGATAATTAGTATGGTTGAATTACGTAAGCCAATGTGAAGAAAAGCATAACAATAAAATTTGTCATTTTTATTTAGTAAAAAATATTCAAAATTTATTATTTCAATAGTAATTAGTACTTTTTCATAGTTTGTGCGCAAAATACCGAAACAATGCCAGTAACAATTGATGATAAATATATAGTTACGTTCGAATTCTTGTGCATGTGGTATATTTTTACCCATAATCCTATGGTGATTATATTTTCAGGTACGTGCACACTAACAAAATAAAACGTAACTACGCTCGTCAGAAATGTGCTCGAGCCATTGGCCAAGAAGTAAAAGATGAAACAAGAGAATTGTTTTTGCATCCGACAGCCAAAGAGAATACATGAAAAAGAAATAAATATAAATCTCTTTATCAAGTGTCCTGTCGTTGATCAATTCTAGCGCTTTTGCACTAATTGGGACCCTTTTCACTCACACACACTACTGCGATTTCACTATGCACACAACGCTCACTCACATGTTGATTTTTATGGAGGGAGGAAACCGGAGAACTCGGAAAAAAACCCTTCTAGTACTTGTAGAACAGAAAACTTCGATTGACATATCTGAGAGAAAATCCGAGCTAAAATTGACCATATATTTTATGTTAACTTTGATATCCTATGCAAATACCTTCAAGGTAGGAATCTTGTACAAAGATTGTACATCCCACAAGGATGGTTGGGTTGGTAGGATAGAGGTAGCTGAATAAGCTCCGTTACAGGGAGGTGGTAGGGGACGAGGAGGATAGGTATATAGATTTGCCACCTTTCCAAGGATTCGATTTTGAGAACCTTCCTTGCTGGATATCCAGATTTCGCAAGGATATGATGGAGATGCTTGATGCACGGCGTCTCTACATGGGTGTACCATAATATCTCTCTGGACAGAAAGCACGATAAAGGGCAAAAGACAGAAACACTATGAAAGAGAAATGATGGAAAAGGGTAGTGTTGTACAAAAATTTTACATCCCACATTGATTTATATGTGCAAAATCTATATAAGAAAGGCATTTGCAAGGGGAGGAGGAGGGGGATGACGGAGGGTGAAATTATGAAACGAAACTTGACTTCTAAACAGAGACATTCTATAAAATGAACACTTAGTATATATCCAAGATTCTTAATTAGACTCTTAAGGGTCGGATCAAAAGTACCCCCTTTGAAAGAATAAAAAAAAATTGTTTTTTAAAAAAATGATAGAATAAAAAATGAAGAATAAAAAAAATAAATCAAAAAGATTGTTAGGGTTAGGGTTATAGCGTTAGGGTTAGGGTTAACCCTAACCCTAACACAAACCCTAGGGTGCATCGCCCCACCTCGACCGCCCCTCGCTGATTCCTCTCTTCTCTATATTTTACACAAGCTTATCAATGTGGGATGTACAATGTTTAGTACAAGACTACCATTTTACATCATTTTTCTTTTCTATGGAGTATCTGTATTTTTATCGCACTCTCTGTACAGTGAGAAATCATGGAAAACCCATGTACAGACGCCGTGCATCAAGCATCTCCATCACATCCTTGCAAAATCTGGATATTCAGCAAGGAAGCTTCTAAAAATCGATCCTTTTAAAAGTGGCAAATCCACATAGAAATACGCAACGTCCGACCACCTTCCCATAAAGGAGCTTATTCATCTACCTCTATCCTACCAACCCAACCATCCTTGTGGGATGTACAATATGTGTACAAAATTCCTTTTTTGCGCGATCAAATACAAAGTGCAAACATAAGAATTGTGCAATATATATGGAAATTCTATATGATATTGCATGTCGCGTGCATTCATAAAAAACGTGCAGCTTTGTGTTCAATTTCGACTGAAATACGCAAATGTATGGCTGTTTGCTTTGAGGCGCGCACTACTGTTATTTTTCATAGCGTCTGTTTTAATCTTGTTATCCTACATGCAGGGTGCATATCTTTGTCCCTGAACTGTCCCTGAACACGATTAAAAGAATAGAATAAAATAAATGTGAATTAACAGTGGATTTCACAGTGGCTCTTGGATTCCAACTTGGAGAAAACCCCTCGAAGTCCAGGACAGAACTATATGCAAATGCACCTCTACTCACTCACATACAACACCAAGCACGACGGGACGCGAACCCGGGTCGCATTCATGGGGGCAAGCGCTCCCACCACTATGTCGTCCGTGCGGTTGAATGTTGTTTTTATTTCAAAGCATTCTATGGAAAAGCTGCTCATAAAATTTACATAGTCTTTTTTGTTTTTGCCATCTCACAAGTCACCCAGGAAGTGCAATGAGCTACCATGGTGATCTTCAGCTAGAAGGGGTCTTTTACTCGCTCACAAAATGTACATAGTCTTTTTGTTTTTGCCATCTCACCAGTGACCCGGGAAGTGCAATGGGTCAATATGGTGTTCATCAGTTTGGAGGGGTCCTACTAGCTCACAAAATGTACATAGTCTTTTTGTTTTTGCCATCTCACCAGTGACACAGATATTCAATAGGCCAACATGGTGGTCATCAGCTAGGAGGGGTCCTACTAGGACGCCGACCACACGCCGGGGTTGTGAGCCCCGCCCTCCTCTTATTACAATTTATGTCAAATTCAAAACGACTGGTTCACATCAATAGTTTAATAATTACTATTTAATGCCCCAGTCTATTGCTTCTTATCTGCACTATTTTTGATAGCAAAATCATTTACCGAGCTACATCATTATTAAGAATGCAGTGAACTATTTCAGAAGACAGCATTATTCATAATATGGCAATCAGTAGACTGCAACATCACTAAAAATGCGGCATCATTTCTGGATGGAGGAAGATGGCAAGCAAATGAAACCTCCAAGTTAGTAGTTTCAAAGCTTTCCAGAGCTTATTCGAAATCCAAGCAGCCTCGTACCATAATATAAAAACTTCATTCTGCACTGCTCTCTTATTCCAAATACGATCCGCAATCCATGTGGGATGCGCAATCCAAACAATGTTGATGCCTTCAAACATTTTACGCATATTTCCATGCTCATGCTCATGCTCATGCTCATGCTCATGCTCATGCTCATGCTCATGCTCATGCTCATGCTCATGCTCATGCTCATGCTCATGCTCATGCTCATGCTCATGCTCATGCTCATGCTCATGCTCATGCTCATGCTCATGCTCATGCTCATGCTCATGCTCATGCTCATGCTCATGCTCATGCTCATGCTCATGCTCATGCTCATGCTCATGCTCATGCTCATGCTCATGCTCATGCTCATGCTCATGCTCATGCTCATGCTCATGCTCATGCTCATGCTCATGCTCATGCTCATGCTCATGCTCATGCTCATGCTCATGCTCATGCTCATGCTCATGCTCATGCTCATGCTCATGCTCATGCTCATGCTCATGCTCATGCTCATGCTCATGCTCATGCTCATGCTCATGCTCATGCTCATGCTCATGCTCATGCTCATGCTCATGCTCATGCTCATGCTCATGCTCATGCTCATGCTCATGCTCATGCTCATGCTCATGCTCATGCTCATGCTCATGCTCATGCTCATGCTCATGCTCATGCTCATGCTCATTTTCATGCTCATGCTCATGCTCATGCTCATTTTCATGCTCATGCTCATTTTCATGCTCATGCTCATGCTCATGCTCATGCTCATGCTCATGCTCATGCTCATGCTCATGCTCATGCTCATGCTCATGCTCATGCTCATGCTCATGCTCATGCTCATGCTCATGCTCATGCTCATGCTCATGCTCATGCTCATGCTCATGCTCATGCTCATGCTCATGCTCATGCTCATGCTCATGCTCATGCTCATGCTCATGCTCATGCTCATGCTCATGCTCATGCTCATGCTCATTTTGACAGCTGAAATGGGACAACAATGAAGCCATGTCCAACGCTTCCGCACGCATTCAAAGGAAGAAGAAAAATGAGATTCTTCCGTCACTAGTTGTATCCAAACTCAGCTCAGTCCATTATTATCATTTCAGTCCTAGTACCACTGTATTGTGCCCCTCCCCAAATTATCTTTGAAGCTAGGCTAACAGAACACATTCTATCGAGTAAACCTGATTTTTTAATTTTCTTGTTAGGGCTTCACTTTTGTTTTGAGAGTGATCTATGAATAATAGAATTTCTGTTTAAAGGAAGGCAAAGCTTTGTCTATAGCAACAATATTTAAAAAAAAACATTTCAATAACAAAACCTAATAGGCGTAGGTAGGTTCATTAAGTTCATAAAATAACATATTGCAATAACAGTCAATATTCATTTGGTTATTTCTTTTTACCATTGCAGACCAAATAATCTGCCGGTTGGCACCAACTCTGAGCTGTCTTTACTTAAAAATCTTCAAGTTTGGTTAATTACACTCCCTTTCCTGATTTCACTAGTTATTTTAGAATCGAAAACTTTCTCAGTACTATTTTGCTTCGTAGCTTTTTAGTTAATGATTTACATTTTTGCTGTTTCAAACCATTTATACATTTGTAGCTCTGATAACCGGCCATCAACCCGAAACTCTTGGTAATAAAAAATGACATGGAGTTTTGTTGAAGAAACTTGTGTTTTAAATAATAATAATTCCATATGATAATTACTAGCCCACCTGCCACTCCATTAGTTTTCAAAGTTTTGTACAGCTCTCAATCATTCATTTCTAAAAATAACAGTTAAACAAATTTCTTGGAGAGTCCTCGATTCAAATCTTATTCCCACTCAAAATAATTAAAAAAATCACTTCTGGGCTCCTCAAGGGTGTGTAAACAAAGCCTAGAAAGTACGGATTCTGTTAATAGGTTTTTTTAACCCCCGGGATGTATGATATTGTGAGGTTCCAATTAATAAGAGAGTGGCACATGTAGTAATCAGAATTGGGCGTCAGACAGATTGGTCTATCTCAACGTAATACAACCGCTAATTAGTGAAAAAACTGAATGAAATGAACACTACAAATACCATATACGAAAGCCTTGTGTTATAACATCATATTTCAATGAGGTTACACGGTAAATGAGAAAGAAATATATGCGTGCGATATAGGTTTTAGCATGCTATCAATAAAAATGAAAATTATCGCGGCTATAGTTGAATATTTTGGTTAAGAAATCGCCAGAAATCCTAACACAGGCAAAACAAAATTAAATTATTTTAAAAAGAAATTATTCCATTCAAAAACATTTTGACAACAAGGAAGCAGTACTCTATTTTCTCCCACACGATGTCGTGCCATGCATATTTTATGTAGTTAAGCCTTCCAGAAATGTCTTTTTTATTTCCTCGAAAGTAATTGCTTCTTAAGCATGTGAATTACCTACAAGCTGATACAAAGTGAATGAGTGGGTGGTGTGGAAGGGAAGCCGTTAAAACTGCAAACCTTTCTGAATTGCCTCTGGCTATAAGCACTTTAAGTATTCATTGTAAGCACTGGATGTAAGAACAGATAAAATTTGAAAGACATCTGGATGTCAGACCACTATAGCTCAAGTACACTGCCCCAGAAGGTTAAAAAACAAAGTTAGAATAAATGAAGTAAGCAAAATGGAGTTTCTTTGTCTTGGCCCACCATTTAGAATTAATACTATTTGGTTTCGTGTAAAGCAAAATTAATAGAATGTGTATAGCCTTGTAATTCATATATCAATCTGTACAGACTTGACTAGTAT
>JALHLI010000018.1:5570000-5580000 GCA_023349425.1 Anthopleura sola | reverse complement strand
AGGAAGCAAGGTAGCAAGGAAGCAAGGAAGCAAGGAAGCAAATGAAGTCCAGGAAGCAAATGAAGTCCAGGAAGCAAGGAAGCAAGGAAGCAAGGAAGCAAGGAAGCAAGGAAGCAAGGAAGCAAGGAAGCAAGGAAGCAAGGAAGCAAGGAAGCAAGGAAGCAAGGAAGCAAGGAAGCAAGGAAGCAAGGAAGCAAGGAAGCAAGGAAGCAAGGAAGCAAGGAAGCAAATGAAGTCCAGAAAGCAAGCAAGGAAGCAAGAAAAGAAAATATTTATCAAAACACAATTAACAAAAAGATGGAGGCGCCATGTTGGTGGTCGTTATTGACCAAAGCAATTGAACCACAAGTAGAGTCACGATTACATAACCCGCGCTGTACAACAGGTTATCAGTCTTCAAATGATGGAAATAAAGATGTTTTGGAATTGGGCAACCATAAATTTCTGATATTTATCTTTGAATTTCGATGGTTCTTTGATGTCTGATTTGTAGCGTTTTTCTTACCTAAAAATAATTTATCTCTTATCATTTCAGGACCACATCAGCCGCAATTTTTCATTTGGGGTCAAAAAAAACCTATTATTTTCATTTCGTAGAAGATTTCAGTCCAAGGGAGTCGAGTCTCTATTTTAGATTACTGAGAGTTTAGATTGAATGACTTTTGTGTTTGTAGTATTTTCTTATTACCAGTATATGTTTAAAAGAAGCTTTTGGCCATCATGGTCATCAGTAAGGGTTGTAAAAACATGTGCAAGAATAATCTAGTTAACTCGCATGTATTATCTATGGGAACAAATCTAAAAACTACGCTATATCTGACACTAAACAAACTACTTATGTATAGATCTCTTTCAGCTGCATGGCTTGAGATATTGGAAAGGGAAAATACGATAAATACTTCTCCTGAAACACTCAAATATCAGAAAAGCTTTCTTATTTTTATATTGAATTGGGAGTTTTGGTCAACGCTCGCCATTGCGGACATGCAGGAACATAGGACATGCTAGTTTTAGTCTCATAGTATAGTATAGCTAGTATAGTCTCATATTCTCCAGCCCCCCGGATCTCCGTATTTCTTGTCAGGAGAGCGATCGCTTTTTGCAGGAGGGCCAGCGATTTTTTAATATAGACCAGTATAGTTAAGTAAGTTCTAGAACTTCCTTTACATACTCCATGTACAACGCCTGAAGGCAATACATTCAAGAGTTCTTCAAGGAGCAGCATATTGATAAAATGAAGAATAAAAAAGAAACAACAGATGCACACTTAGATCTCTCTATTACCTCCCTCCCACCACTAAATCCTCTACTCAAAACGTGATTTTTATATTTTTTAGTACTCACTTATAATATACATAGACTATATCTGAAAGATTACTGCTAGATATTGAACGAATCCAACTCACCACGACAGATTTTCAAGGAAATCTTTAATCTGAGGAAACCGAAGGGCCCAAAATGTCTTCCACAACTTTACCGCCTCTTATGTTTAGATTCTATCTTCTAAATCATACCAATATCATATAGTAATATCGATATTTTGGCACAGGGATTCTAAGCTGTTTCAGTATTATACTTAGACAGTCCGACAGTTGTTAGATGTTATTCTAAATAGGGATCTTAAAATGGAAGTAAAATAGAAAAATAGAAAACAATTCTCAGTTTCAATCCGTTTTAAATTGATTTATTTCCACTTTCAAGACAGTTTTTAAGATTTTGATTTATTTAGTCAAAAGTGCTGTGTTTTTGTTTGGCTCGAGTGCAACTACATCAACCAAGACCCAAGCAAATTTTCATAAAAAATAGCCATTCACGATTCAGTATTTGGACAACATCTGCACAAATTTTTACATTTTTCCTTTTAAAAGTATGACATTTATACTTTATACATGGTTGTATGATCAGAAGTAAACAGGAAACAGTTTAAAATACAAGATTTCGTCCCAATATCGTGCCATTCAGGGTCAAAAACGTTATAATTCGTGAATTTGATTCAAAACTGAATTGTTAACGAGGCATTGGTTAATGTAGTCGCACTGTAATCGACAAAAAATAAAATTTGAGCTAAGACAAAATGAAAATGCCTCACTTAAATGCTGAAGAATTGACTAATTCCCTTGACGGACGTTTTTCGATTTATTTTTAGAGGCCAAGTTCACTGACGATAAAAGAAAACCGTCCGTTGAACTTCAAGTTGTTCGTATTTCAGATTTTTATTACCAAAACTTCGCCCTGAGGTGTTGAGAACCCCTCGGCACTCGTCAATGTTCTCTCCTCGTAATTAAAAAGAGCCAAGTCTACTTGAGCAAAATTGATTTCCTAACAGACAAAAATATATGACATAGACATGGTTCGCAGAAGGTTATCGTCCTTTAAGAAAATGTGACCACAAAAAAATTAAAGTTCAAAACCTTACTATTATCATCACAATGATAATCATTTATTTATCATCGTATATAATGATGTTATTATTACTATTATTATTTAATATTATTGTTGCTATTTTGTAGCCGACAGATTTCCACTATTACTATTATCAGTAGTACTATTACTTTTATTATTATTATTATTATTATTATTATTATTACTATTACTATTACTTTTACTATCATTATTCATGATATTATTACTATTATTACTATTTTTATTACTACTATAATCACTATCATTATTATTCTTACTATTCTTATTCTTATTATTCTTATTATCATTATTATTATCATTACTATTACTATTATTATTATTATTATTATTATTGTTACTATTAATATTAATATTCTTATTATTACTATTATTATTATTATTATTATTATTATTATTATTACTATTATTTCTTATTATTACTATCATTATTATTATCATTATTATTACTATTAATATTAATATTCTTATCATCACTATTATTCTTATTATTACTATTCTTATTACTACTATTATTATTGTTATTATTATCATTATTATTATCGTTTTTATCAATTTTTGTTTTACCGTCAGTTTCAACACGTACATTTAAAAATCAAAAATTCTCATCCCTAAAAATACAAAAAACAAAAAAAACCGGCCATCGATGTATCTTCAGTTTTTTATTTCACTATCTTTTCCTTTTTTAGTTCACATACCGTACACTAACAATCTTCCCAATAAGGTATTTACTATATACCTTTATCAAACACAAACACAAACACAATACAATTGTAATTTATAATTACTATCAACCATATTATGGTATAATTATGCTCAAAGGGACCGAGATACTCGCTCACATCCGTTGGGAAATTTTAGCGCAAATGAACTAGCGACGCGTTGTTTGTGAAAGCTTATCATTTTTTTCCATGATGCTCCCCTGTAAGCTCGCTTTGTATAAACAGATGCTTACAAACTCTCAAAAAGCAAATGTCAAAAGCGTTTTCTTAATAAACAGCGGGGAAAAGATAGAACCCGCATTTGATTGCTAAACAATGACTGAAGTAGATAGGTTTTTAGTAAAGAAAGGCGAATTGATTTAGAACGAACTGGTTACATATTCTATTTCCTCTGGTGACAAGTTCATGATATTTTTTAACGAAATTCACCAAACAAAAGTGATATGCTTTGACAGGATCTATGCTTAAGTTTGCTTCAATTCAGAAGATAATGACTCTTGGGAAATACTAGTCTATACGGCTTTTTTTTTTTTTTTTTTTTTGAAGAAGGTTGGTTTATGAACCTGTATTGAACACACACAGAAAAGCGGCTTATGTAATCTTGGCAAAATATACGTATCCAAACAAATACAGTCCCTTGAAAGCTGAATTATCTTAAAGAAGGTGCCCCGAATCTTTAATGTATCATTAAGAAGCAATTTGGTATCTATAATACAATATTTGAAATGGCTTTAAACAGGTTCTTGAGTGGCAAAGTGTTACTTTTCGTAATGCAAAAAAACGTACGAACTCTAGTGTCAACTTTATGAGCATGAAGAGCAAGCAAAATTTGTGTTCAGTCTTGTGGTGATTATTTGTACCAAAGTAACTTGCTTGTGGTTGGCGAAGTCGGCTTTGTGCTTTCATCTCTTTAGGAGCTCGAATCACGGGGCGATTTCAGAAGAGTCATCCTTATTTCTCTAGAATAATGATGCACACGGTGGCTATGCTGCGCCGAGTGGATCCCGAGACTTGATTCAATCACAGCATTTCGACCACGAATGGTTTTGGTGATTGCTCTCTTCAATCCAGTTCGGTAGTTTTGATTTAGAATAAAGTAAATAAGCGGATTGATGGCCGGGTTTGAGTAAGCTAAAAATTGTACTACATCAATAATTGTAGGCAACGCACACGCAAGGTTTGCAGGAACATCACCATCCCATAACATTAGAACAAAAAGAACTGCGTTCAAGGGTCCCCAGCAAACAGCAAATACAACCACTATAGTTAAGGCCAGTTTGATGACACTAATGTTTATTTTTGCCCGCCGTTTTCGCTGCATCTCGAGTTCTTCTCCAGCGCCTCTGTTACGGCGAAGAATGACAAGGATCGTTGTATACAGCACGATTAGCAACACAAAGGGAATGATGATAAAAACCACACAAGCCATTATTGTTAAGATTTTATGCGAATAGGTCGGCCAAGTAGGCAAGCAGAATGACATGTTTCCTACTTTCACGAGGTTGAACGCGTAGAAATATGGCGCGAAAAAAGCCATGGTAACCAGCCATGTGAATGCTATCAGAACCACACGATATCGAGCTCGGATCAAAGCCGCTTTCATCGGGAATGCTACTGCGCAAAAACGATCGAAAGTCATGAACACAAGACTTATGGACGATACAGGCGGTGTGATATCCGAAATAAAGTAAACGAACTTGCACAAGATAAGACCCGTTGTTCCACGAACTCTCCATTCCCTTGAACCTGATGTGATATTCAACAACTGAAGAGGCAAAACCAGGATAGGAATAATCAGGTCCGACAACGCCATGTTGACGATGAAATAGTTGACTGTGGTCCGCATATTTTTATTCTTGTAGATCACAAATACCACCAGAACGTTACCGATGAGTGATATACAAAGAAGAATCGAGTAAGCTATCGATTTTGTAATCACCGTTCCTTGTGAGGTCGCAGTACTCGTGCAGAAACCCATAGTAGGTAGCAAAGTAACATTTGAACTATTCGAATTCTGAGAATCCGATCGATTGATTAGATCTTGAAGCGACATTCTTGGAATTGACCGAAGGAGGTCTTCAGTTTGTAGCCAGAAATGTTGAATGAAAAGAACAGTCGTTGTTGGCCCTTTTGAATGGTCAGCAGGCAGTGCCTGGCTACCAAGGTTGGTGTTTCGTCACTTATCACATGCTGTATTTAGTGGACATATGTTGACGGCTTTAGATAACCTTCATGGAACCTAGGCCTTTCGAATGAACAAAACCAACCACAAATTAAAGAAAATTAACCAGGGTACAAGCAAAGTCGAGGAACTAAATATCTACAATACTATCTTATTAAGAAATCAAAAAAAATCTATTGACTTTGTTGAATAAGGACAGAAGATACGTAACTGACTGAAAGGGAATGACATTTCATGGTTCTAAGCCGCCACACGGCAAAAAGCGCGCGTGGTTACTGATATTACGTAATTGAAATGAAACTTTTGAGCAATTTTCTGCTCCCCAAGACAAACAGAAAAAAATGCAAAGTTGATCGTACGACCCTCAGAAATTCATCTTCTAAAGACGTTGGTGGGAGAACCGTTGAGCCAATTACCTACGTTGTTTCTTTCCGGTAAGCTGTTCCAAATTCTGGTTGTTATTCACTTTGTGGTCTGAAAAAGAAGTGTTTATGATATTCAAACCATAGGACGTGTGTGATGGGGGAACATTACAATCACTAACATTCCTGTGTACGACAGGTTTTGTCAACGATGGGAAAATTGCTTCCTTACTTTCGACGGAGAACTGCGTTTCCTTTGAACTAGTGAATCAAAAATAATTGACACGTTCTGGTATGTTAAATGGGTTATTATTAGTTCTAATTATAGAAGCTTGTATGGTTGGTGAGATGGGGGGGAAAGGAATATGGAAGAAGCTTGTATGGTTGGTGAGAGGAAAGGGGGAAAGGTATATGGAAGAAGCTTGTATGGTTGGTGAGAGGAAAGGGGGAAAGGTATATGGAAGAAGCTTGTATGGTTGGTGAGAGGAAAGGGGGAAAGGTATATGGAAGAAGCTTGTATGGTTGGTGAGAGGAAAGGGGGAAAGGTATATGGAAGAAGCTTGTATGGTTGGTGAGAGGAAAGGGGGAAAGGTATATGGAAAAAGCTTGTAGGATTGGTGAGAGTAAAGGGGGAAAAGGAATATGGAATAAGCTTGTATGGTTGGTGAGAGGAAAGGGGGAAAAGGAATATGGAAGAAGCTTGTATGGTTGGTGAGATGGGGGGAAAGGAATATGGAATAAGCTTGTATGGTTGGTGAGAGGAAAGGGGGGAAGGGTATGTGGAAGAAACTTGTATGGTTGGTGAGAGGAAAGGGGGTAAAAGGTATGTGGAAGGAAAGAAAGATAGAAAGATAAAAAGAAGGAAGGAAAGAAAGAAAGAAAGCTAGAGAAAGGTAAATTGAATTCGAATTGACATAAAACAGAAAGAATGAAATAGGGAAGAAAGGAAGGAAAGAAAGAAAGAAAGAAAGAAAGAAAGAAAGAAAGAAAGAAAGAAAGAAAGAAAGAAAGAAAAAAAAAAGAACACACAAACTAATAGTAATAATAATAATAATAATAATAATAATAATAATAATAATAATAATAATAATAATAATAATAATGACTATAACAATGATAATAATATGGTAATGATAAACCAGAAGTAAAGAAACCGACTAAAAGGGGCGAAACAGTAAACCATTAGGAAATATCTGACTATCTAAATCTCCAGGATTAAAGGTGAAAGGATGTATGTATTCTTAGGTTTATGTTAAACTATAACTTTTTTCAATCGTGCCACACTCTCCAGCAAGAACAGTTAATAGCATACAGCGTTAATTGACAAGACAAATTTATGCTAGACGGTGGTGGAAAAAAAATTTCTTAGTACGCGATAAAAATATTAATACACTTGCTACCTGCTGTGCTTGATGATCAATTGTTCGGCTAGCGGAGGGACTTTCCGTTGGGGAGCTTTAGATATATTTGCTGAAGGGGCAGAAAAATCATATCAATTCTATGATAAAACGAAACCGCCTCTGTGACCCATGCTAATGAATATTCTTGAATATGACTTTCAATGTAAGCTCGACGTTTATATTTGATTTGAACCGAAAATTACTTAAAAAGAATGAATGTCACCTACAATGATAAGCATCATGCTAGTAGGACGATCGCAAATTTAACAAGTATAAAAAAACGTGTGTCATTTCTTGGCAACGGATACCGAGTTGGTTATCGTCACGACGCGCGGTGAGATAAAACGAGCTCTACATATAAGAACGTCGTTTCTTAATTTGACATCATTGGTGGTTGTGCCTTTTTGTTTTTATTACTTACTTCCCACCGGATAATTAATATTTGTGAAAATATATGTGTTTTTTTTTGTTTTTTTTCATTCTTAATTCTTGGGTATATAATTTTTGTAGCTACCTTTCACTTGCTAAATATATGATTTTAATGATCTTGCATTTGTTCGATTGTTGTCATAATCTAAGTATATATTTCGTTATTATCTATTCATTTATCTTTTTATCCATCCATTTGCAGCGTAGTAACGGCTTTGATCCGAGTCGGGTAGTTTCTTAAGCTCATTACAGTGATTGATCCACGTTCTTTCTTAGCCTTTCATAATTTAATAACAGCCTTCATGCTCATTCAAAAACCTTTTCCCCCGACAAGAGATTACTGAGTGTCCTGACATGACAGAGAGCTCAGAAAACACGAGATTGTAATATTCTTGAACATAATGGTTGGATCTGTTGCTAGACAACCGGTATAAGCGTCTCTTTATTCAAGTAGAACTATAATATTCCTATTATGAAGGAAAACAGGGTCAACCTCGCTCAATCACCACAAATCCTCTAGACTCCTGACGTTTTTTTGTCCTAAAGTCCTTAGAAATAAAATTCCGTACATAACTTTTGTACCTGAACTTCGAATTAAAAAAATATGTCAAAAAAAATTGTTCTAATTGATTGTTCTCGAATGTGATTGGAGCGATAACCCTGCAATTGGTATCTGTCTTCAGTTCGTACTTGTCATCTAAGATAATTCATTAAACCATGATTTATTGAACCACGAACCGAGTGCTCTCTGTTACAGCATGCAGAGCTTAGACTAAAGTGCTCTTTAACCAAAAGTTTAGTATTCAACTTCAGAATCTTTTAAGATATTTGCGAAATTAAGAAAATAGATAGTGAGCCGCACACACTCTATGTCGCACATCTAGAGACATTTTTATGCCCGCAACGGCGTAAATCTTGACTATTATCGAACCAAGACCCACGCGCGTGTTGAAAGCTTTCTAGACCCGAAAACAAAATCATTTTCCCTTCTCAAGCTTGTTCGCAGGTGATTCTCGCTATTCCCTTATTGGGATTCCGGTGTCGTGTTGGTTGGGAACCTCAGAAGGGGTTGATTACGGGTTGCAAAAAGCGACAGTTTTCAACTATATGTAGGAAGTTGGTAGCCCCCATGATGCAGATAATAGTTTTTCAATTTGCGCTACCAAGTGCTTGAATGATGCATGCTGTTTAATTTGACACGGGAACTATTGAGCGATATCTAAAAAGGATATGACCTCACTTAGAAGTTTAATGGTATGACAAGCCAATATCAAGCTTTTAAAACCGAGTCTTGGTCTAATTAAGCAAGTGCGATTGACTAGAGGATCGCTGTACGTTGAAGATGCTATAATAGAATGTATGGAAAATACTGTACAGCTTTATAGAATAACTGTTATAAATCAGTTTCGCTTTCTGATTGGTTTATTCGCGTGCTTTATTAGAGCACACAGCACACGCGCGCACTTCTATTTCGTAATTCGTGTCCAAAACAGTGTCTTTAGCGCGTGAAATAAAAGAGAAATGAAAAACTTGTCTACTGTGGTGTGTAAGGATATAAAGCACTTGGGTATCGTATGAACACTCGAGATATGTACGGAAGCACTCAGCTACTTGGTCTTCTGTTGTGTTCTGCTAATGTCTGCGTGCTTTATCACTGAACACAGCACGCGCGTGTGTTTTCAATTTTTTTTTTCAACAGAGTTTTGCTTCCAAATGACCTTAACTAGGGCCCCGTTTTCCCCGAAAACGTATACTCTTTATGGTGATGCGTTTTGGCTTTGCGTCCACCAATACTAAAACGATCAAAAACGGCGAGCGTTCTCCTCGAAAACGCATACATCAAAAACGCTTTCCAGAGTGGAGACATTTGAAAACGAAAGCCTATCGTACATATTAGTGTGGATCTTTTAATGCGTTTTCGGTGCGATGATAGACGACGCCACAAAAACGGAGTGTTTCGAAAATGCATTAGTGTAGACGGAGTCTGATTATCAATGAAGACTGAAACACGTCGATGACGATGCTCAAGGACACACGTTTATAGTAGCTTAGTTTAATCTACGAATAAGGCGCTTCTTTTACCATCGTATTAACATGAGGAAGTAGCTCAGACGAAAATTTCTAAAGTATTGGTTTTACGTAGGCTTTACGATGATAAATTATTGTTATAAATAATTAACCGAAGTGCACGTGGTCTCATGGTATAGACCGCAAAAAGAGTTAGATATTACCGTCTATTGATTTCCATATTTTTTTATTTACTTTTTTTAAAACTATTTTTATAGTACGCGACAAAAATTTAAGATCGGGGGCGTATTTTAAGACTTTCTTTTTCATTGTAAGGTGAATCTAAAAAGACCTCAGGGAAAGCTTTGACTTTGAACAAGATTAGACAGTGTTTACGATATAATCTTAGAATATAAATGGTTCCTACTTATATTCGAAATAGTTGTATCATATTGCGATAAAAACTGCACAAAACAC